>CANIUD010000201.1:877500-895899 GCA_947470075.1 Closterium sp. Yama58-4
ATCACCATCACCATCACCATCACCATCACCATCACCATCACCATCACCATCACCATCCCTATCACTATCCCCATTACCATCCCCATCACCATCCCCATCACCATCCCCATCACCATCCCCATCACCATCACCATCACCATCCCCATCACCATCACCATCACCATCCCCATCACCATCACCATCACCATCACCATCACCATCACCATCACCATCACCATCCCCATCACCATCACCATCCCCATCACCATCTCCATCACCATCACCATCACCATCCCCATCACCATCACCATCACCATCCCCATCACCATCACCATCCCCACCACCATCTCCATCACCATCACCATCACCATCACCATCCCCATCACCATCACCATCCCCATCACCATCACCATCACCGTCACCGTCACCATCACCATCACCGTCACCGTCACCGTCACCGTCACCGTCACCGTCACCGTCACCAACCCGTGGCAGTGTGCCGTGCATCTGATTGCTGTGCACTGCAGTGAAGCGGGGCTGGAGGAGACTCGATTTACTCCGTTTCATCTTGCTGCCTTGTCCACTTTGCCACTGCTGTATGGTGACTCTTTTTCCCGCCTGCATGGTCTCGTCTCAACGTTCCTCCAATGCATCTCTGTCTACGTGCAACGATATCTACAGTTTGGTGTAAAACAAAATGAATTTCATATTTGCCATTATGTTAACACCGGCGCTTAAAACAACTTCGATTATAAGCCCACCCCCCTAAAAAAAAAGTGTTTTATTGCACCCCCAGCGGTGGGTATATCCTGGGGCTTACGGTATGAGTTGTAATGAAGAGAGTGCATAGGATTCAATAATGCGGACGTGAATACAACTACTTAACGCGGAAGTGAATACAAGTACTAAGCGACTAAGTGAATACAACACTAATATAACAAAGGCTAGCTAGGCCGAGCCGAGGTCACAGGGCCGCGAATGGTTGGGCGCAGGTTCGGGTTGGGAAAACCCGAAGGCTCAGTGGTGGTTTGAAGGGCGAGGTCATCGGACCGAGCCTGAACCCCGAAAGTTGGATTTGTACGCGTACAGTGACTCAAAGGAATTAGTTGCAGCAATTCTCTCTACGCTACCCACATTGCACCAGTAACAATGGGTTGTACTATGTCCTTATTTTGTATTTTTACAACACCGCATTGTCAAAATTCACCTTCTCGGCTCACCTTTCCCCATAGCGAATACGGGCATTTCAAACAGCAGTTTTTAGGGCGCGTGTCTTTTTCTGTAGACGTTCGGATTTTTGGTTGAACTTTTGCTGGTTACCATTTTCGCAGCTGTCGCAAGTTGTTTCGCGAAGACGTCGTGTGTCCAAGGATAACATCGGGGGTTTGAAATTACGAATCCGGAGTTGAACTTTCTTCAACAAACATGTTGGCACGAAAACGCAAGCGTGTGTCCAGCTGACCGCAGACGACGAAGATGCGAATTCTGCGACGCTAACAGCCAGCTTCGTGCGCACTAGCGACGTCGTCAGATTGAGTGCCGGCTTCGGCAACACACACGTGGCAACCTACGAGACTCCAACCCAAACCGGGTAACCTACGAGAAAAGACCACGACTCGGCCGGGGCTCAAAAGTTCAACTTCGATAGTTGAACTATTGTGTGTCCTGTGATTCTCGGGGGTGTTGGAGCCGCGACTCGGTTTGAAGATGTGGATATACTCGAGCCTAGGTCGACCTAGGTTTAAATGCATACAGTTCAACCCAAAATCCGAGTTTTGCGTATAAAAACCAAAAGACACGCGCCCTTAATGTTCGCATTTTGAAATATGAAGCGCCACGTCTTGGATTGCCCCTCCACTCCCTCCCCACTTGCCCCACTTTCTCGTCACTTCCATTGCCTTCGATTTCTATCGGCAGCGCCATTATCACTTGCTGCCGTCAGCAGCGTTGGCATCGCAGTTTCCCGAGTTCGCGTTTCTATCTAGTTCTAGTATTTCGTTGTTTCGTTTGCCGTGTCTCTGATCGTTACTCCTAGTTCGTTCCTCACTGTTGCGGTAGCAGGTCGCGTCCAGGGCCGTCTTTCTGGCCCTGGCACCGGGCTGAAAGTGCGATGGAAGCAGCACACAGGGGGGCGATCATGCAGAAAGGAGAGACTTTACAAACGAAGAGAGAAGGTAGTAAGCAAACGCCTTATCCTGTTACCCCGGAGCAGCAGCAACGTCGAGCGATAGTGGGTGAACGGTTTGATTCCTTGCGTCAATACAGGCGGCGAGAGGCAGCGCGTGAAGGCGGAGAGGCGCAGAAATGGGGAAAAGCGCAGATTTCGGCGGAGAAGGGCGCAACGGCGGTGAAGGGCGTGACGGCGGGGAAGGGCGCGACGGCGGGGAAGGGCGAGACGGCTGAGAAAGGCGCAACAGCGGAGAATGGGGAAGGCGCGGAGGCGGGAGGCGCGGAAACGAGAGAACAGGGCGGAGGCGGAATGCATGCGCGGACGCGGCAGGCCGACTTTACGATGCGCGTGAGCGCCGCGATGGGCGGAGGAGCGGGGAGCGCGGAGGAAATGTCTCTGGAGCAGCTGATGGTTGTTAGCCGATGGTGCGTGCTGCGCGCCGTGGAGGTCGAGGTGACGGCTAGAGTGGCGGAAAGGCTTGAGGAAATGGAGGAGAGAAAGAGAGAGGAAGAGAGGGAGAGGGAAGAGGAGCGGGAGAGAGTGAGAGAGGAAGAGAGGAAGATAGAGGGAGAGAGAAACAGGGCGAGAGAGGAAGAGAGGAAGAGAATGAGGGAGGAAGAGAGGAAGATGATGAGGGAGGAAGAGAGACAGAGTGTGCGAGCGGAAGAAAGGGAGAGGGTGAGAGAGGAAGAACGAGAGAGATTGAGAGAGGAAGAGAGGGAGAGAGTGAGAGTCGAAGAGAGGGAGAGAGTGAGAGTCGAAGAGAGGGAGAGAGTGAGAGTCGAAGAGAGGGAGAGGGTGAGAGATGAACAGAGGACGAGGGTGAGAGAAGAATCGAGAAAGAGAAAGAGGGAGGAAAAGTGGAAGAGAGCGAGAGTCGAAGAGAGGATGAGAATGAGAGAAGAAGAGAGGAAGAGAGCGAGAGAGGAAGAAGCGAATAAGAGGAGAGAGGTGGTGCGGAAAGCGACAGAGGCTCTAGCGAAGGCGAGGAGGTGCAAAAAGGAGCTGAAAGTAGCGTTAAGGGAGGCAGCGAGGGCAGTGGCGGGATTGAAGGAGGGCGTTGAGGCGAAGGTGAAGGAGGTGCTGCTGCGGGCGGCGCTGATTCGCTGCTTGGAGGAAGAGACGCCGCCCTTTCAAGCTGTGGACGGAGGCAGTGCCGGACGCAAGCGACCTCGCATGGCGGATGGCTCCGCTGTAGCACATCGCATGAGGGAGGTGCGTGGCGTTGCCCATGCTATCTCTATCCATCCCGTGCCCTTCCTCCCATGGCCCAATTTCAAGGCCCCCCACCCCACGCACCCCATCTATGCAAACTTTTGAGACGTCTCAAAAGTAGCCCACGCACCCCATCTATGCAATCTCACGTGGCATATCGTGATACTTTCTTGCCATGCCACGAAACGGAATTGCGCTAATCGAACACGCGTGAGGTGATCTATAAGCAGGTCCGACATGTGCCGAGCATTCCTATGTGCTCTGCAGTACATGCTCTCTGCGTCACATCCCCGACTACACCTTTCCATCCCTCCCACACTCCTGCTTCCCTCCCTCGTTTCCATTGCCCACCATACCATGCCACCCATCGCATCCCATCGCATTCCCCCATCCATTCCCCCTTCTCGTCACATTCAGCCATCCCATTCTCCCATCCCATACATCCCTCCTTTTCCTTCATCCCTGTTCCCCCATCCCTCCCCCAGTCCTTTTCCCCATTCCATTCCCCCCTGCTCACTCCTTGGCCCACTGAATCGCTCCGCCCCGCCTCCAGCACGCGCCTACCATACAGCATCTGCCAGCCGTCTCGCCCACACTGCCAGCCGCTCTCATCGCTTCTCATCACTCATCCATCGCCACAATTCTCTGGCCTTACGTCTCCCCCGCCTGTGTGTTTTCCCTGGCAGCACATGGAAACCCTTTCAGCCTATGCAGAGGGGGCAAGAGGGAAGTCACGGGAGGTGAGGAGGAAAGTGCGTGAGCTGTTGAAAAGACACGTGCTGGGTGGTGGGGCGACGCAGGTTGAAGTGGAAAGGGAGGAGGAAGAGGGGAGAGAGAAGGAGGGGGAGGAGGAGGAGGAGGAGGAGGAGGAGGAGGATGAGGAGGAATGATGATGATGATGATGAGGAGGAGGAGGAGGAGGAGGAGGAGGAGGAGGAGGAGGAGGAGGAGGAGGAGGAGGAGGAGGAGGAGGAGGAGGAGGAGGAGGAGGAGGAGGAGGAGGAGGAGGAGGAGGAGGAGGAGGAGGAGGAGGAGGAGGAGGAGGAGGAGGAGGAGGAGCCTGGGAAGGAGAAGATGGGGAATGCACTGGAGGAGGAAGTGGGTGACAACTATGACTTGGTGCAGGTGAGCAGTGCTGAAGCGATGTACCCTGTCATGTAGTGGTGGTGAGATAACATAACAGTGGTGAGAGAACAGTGGCTGTGAGAGGAGAACAGTGGCTGTGAGAGTAGAACAGTGGCTGTGAGAGGAGAGCAGTGGCTGTGAGAGGAGAACAGTGGCTGTGAGAGGAGAACAGTGGCTGTGAGAGGAGAACAGCGGCTGTGAGAGGAGAGCAGTGGCTGTGAGAGGAGAGCAGTGGTCATGAGACAGTATTTGCGGCCTCATCAGTCATCTCCACTTGGGTACTGCTGCTATAACGCCCCTTCACCGTGGGCTACTCTCACTCACTCAACTCCTCCTCTCTGACGCTCCTCCTTCCACATTCTCTCACTGCGTCTTCTCACTCTCTTGATTCATCCATTCTCATGCGCCATCACATGGACAACCCTCATGTCATCCTCCCTTCACCCCCACTGACCCCCACATCCTTCACCCCCACTGACCCCCACATCCCTTCACCCCCACTGACCCCCACATCCCTTCACCCCCACTGACCCCCACATCCCTTCACCCCCACTGACCCCCACATCCCTTCACCCCCACTGACCCCCACATCCCTTCACCCCCACTGACCCCCACATCCCTTCACTCCCATTCACCCCCACATCCCTTCACTTTGTCCCTCGCAGCCCCAAGCCCAGGCACGCGTCACGGCAGCCAGACTCGCTGAGAAGGGGCAGATGGGGCGCGGGGGCTTAGGGGGAGGTGCTGGAGGGTCCTTGAGGGAGAGTCGCGAGGGGTGGAAGGGAGGGGAGAGCAGGGCGCGGGCAGCAGGCGGGGAAGGGAGAGGTGGGGTGGGAGTGGCAGGTGGAGTGGTCGGGAGTGGGCTGTTGCATGCACGGGCAGGGCAAGGGGCACCAGGGGCACGAGGGGCACCAGGGGCACGAGGGGCACGAGGGGCACGAGGGGCACCAGGGGCACGAGGGGCACCAGGGGCACGAGGGGCACCAGGGGCACGAGGGGCGCAAGGGGCACAAAGAGGGCAAGGGGCACAAGGGATGGTGGTGGAGGGTGCAGGGGTGGGGCCAACTCTGGGTGGGCAGCAGACAGCACGGGAGCGAGCACTTCGGGAGCAAGGTGAACGGGAGCGCAGTATAGACGAGGTGATGAGCTTCCTGTCAGAGCACAAGGGAGCCCACGACCTCACCATCTCAAGCCTCAACCCCATTTTTAGGGACAATCCCAACCTCAGCCTTTCCTTTTTCCTTAACCACTCCCCCGGCCTCTATGCCTCCCTCTCTTCCCTCACCCTCCACCGCCTCTCGCCCATAACTGCTCACTCTCTTTCCTACCTTCGCCACCTGCCCTCCCTCACCGCACTCTCCATCCTGGAGACCTCCATCAATCCACTAGGCGTCTTTCAGTTCTCACCCTTCTCTCGGCTCCACCGGCTCGTTCTGGACTGCCCGGACGCCAGCGAGCTGTTGGACCTGGATCCTGAAAGTATCTACGCCTGTCATGCTGAGCCGTTTGCGAAGCTGAGGGAGCTGCACATCAGCCGCGTCACAAACGACATGCTGCAGGAGATTGGCAGGTTGACAAGCCTTGAGGCCTTCTCCTGCACGTGCTGCAAGGAAGTGAGTGAGTGGGGCTTGAGGAACCTGGATGAGCTCACCAGGCTCACGAGACTGCAGGTGGCGCCAGCAAACCTGCACGACCATCACCTGCAGCTGCAGTGTTGGAGCGATTCTCTGCCCGATATCTCCAGGGTTTGCCAGCGGCCCACTCCCAGCAGCAAGCGCATGTGTGACTGTGGCGAGGGGCTGTACAACCCCAAGTACCCATGCTTGGATGGCAGTGTGTGGCGGCTGGTGGGTGCGCTGCAGGGCTTGCAGCAGCTGGGCGTGCATGGGGTGGCACGCAGCAGCCAAGACCTGCAAGCCCTCACTGCGCTCACAGGCCTCACATCTCTCCACATCACTGGCACCTACCTGAATGACGATGCGTTCTTCAAGGGCTTTTCTCAGCTGAGGGACCTGGGGCTGGCTGGATGCAACGTGGATGCGGCTTCATACGTGTGGGGGTGGAGCCGTACCATGCCCCTCTTAAAATCCCTGGACCTATCAGCCACGGGGATCAGCTACAAGGGCGCAGCTCAGCTTTATTTACTTACGAGTTTGGAGCGCCTGAAGGTGCAGCAGTGCTGCAACCTGCATGCGGCGTTCCTGCGGCATGTTAGCCTAATACCCCAGCTGAAGGAGCTGGATGTGGGCTTCAACAACGTGCAGCCGGGATGGCTGAGGCCCATACGGGATGAGAAGCAGGTGGCCCGGCTGTGTGTGCGCGGCTGCGGGTGGAGCGTTAAGCAGGTCCACGGGGTTGTACGGTCGTGGCTTGAAGTAGAGAGGTGATGCTGCTGGGATGCATGGCTTGTGTTGAGATGGCTGAAGCAGGTGGCCTCACTGTGTGTGCGCGGCTGCGGGTGGAGCGCTAAGCAGGTTCACGGGATTCAACGGTCGTGGATTGCAGTGGAGAGATGATGCGTGGCATGTGCTGGGATGCATGACATGTAGATTGTGATAATGCATGGTGATGTGGGTAACGCATTTGAGGATCTTTTGGGGTGAGATTACAGCATTGGAGTGCCTGGCATGGCCTGTGCAATATGCATGCACTGGCACCTTGTGCACAGATTGTGCTGCATGGATTGGTACACGGCATGTGTTGCATATATGGTGGTGCATGGCATGTGGTGCATGGCATGTGGTGCATGGCATGTGGTGCATGGCATGTGGTGCATGGCATGTGGTGCATGGCATGTGGTGCATGGCATGTGGTGCATGGCATGTGGTGCATGGCATGTGGTGCATGGCATGTGGTGCATGGCATGTGGTGCATGGCATGTGGTGCATGGCATGTGATGCATGTTGATCCATCTGAGTGCCTTCAACCTGCACCAGCTCACATTGCAACCTAATTCGGTGGTTACATGCATCCAGGCCCTCCTCTCGGCACCCTTGTCCCCGTGGCTTCTCCCCTCATTCCCACCAGCCCCTTCAGCTGAAGTGTCAGAAGTGTTTGGACTCTAGAGCATTTCGTTAACAAGTGACACTTTATCCTTCTATGACTTTTTGAAGTGCTGTTTTCATTACGAGTATAGAGCTGCTTGGGATCGGTACTTGACATGACTCAAAGATAATGACTTACAGCAACAATATTAACTTAACAATTGAGCCACATCAACAATACGGACATTTGGGTTTGAAAGAAGCAGTATCACAACCATTCTGGTAGAGTGCAGCAGCAGCGACTATGTAGCAGCAAAGCACAATGCAGCAGCATGCAGCATTGCTATACTATGTTGGGTGGTCAGACGGAGGTACAGCAGTGCATCAAGCAACATAACCCTGACTGGCTTTCGACGAAAACTTCTGATCCGTCTGACAACGAGAGCAGAATGCAGAAACAAGATTGGCGGGGAGCAGACGGGGGATGTGATGTGTCGCAATGCAGAAACGAGGGACGAGGCAGGGCCACAGGAGAGACGAAATGCAACAGTGCGATGCTGCGTGACGCTATGGCTCTGTGCAATGCAGGCTGTGTTGTCAAGCAGGACGAATTAAGATGACGCATAAAAGGCACATGAATGGCAGGTATAGGACGGAAGGACGAAAGAGCAAGATGAAGCAATCCAAAGGACGGAAGGAGTCTACTGCAAGAAAGGACAAGACACTGTTACCCGGAGTGTGTGGGAGGAGCAAGTGGGGAAAGGTGGGGGGCCTTACAAAGGAGGAGTATGAAATCCGTTCGGAAATGCCGGCGATCTCCTTGAGCTGCCGCCCGATGCTCACCTGCACGAGAGAGAATGCGAGGCTTCAAATCCGACAGCAATCCAAAAAGTGTGTTCATTCATCAGAGGCACAAACATGGCCCCCACCAGCTGGGTACCAGGCATGCAACAGCTCTAGAACCAGGGACGGGAGGGATCAGGTCACTACAATACACGGCACTACACTACACTACACTACACTACACTACACTACACTACACTACACTACACTACACTACACTACACTACACTACACTACACTACACTACACTACACTACACTACACTACACTACACTACACTACACTACACTACACTACACTACACTACACTACACTACACTACACTACACTACACTACACTACACTACACTACACTACACTACACTACACTACACTACACTACACTACACTACACTACAATACACTGCACTACACTACACTACCACTACACTACAATACACTACACTACACTACACTACACTACACTACATCATGGGCTACTCCCCAACGCACCAAAAACTCTGCCAGTGGCATTCATAGTTGGTGGTCCACCTGCGTGCCCCCCAGTCAGGACGACGGTGCCATACATGGCAGGAACACCTCGGCAGCCGGGTCAACACAGCCGGGTGCACGTTAGGGGGAAACCAATGGTCCACAGCACCACCCACCTGCACTGCCTCGTTGCTGGCTGTCTTGGTCCACAGCACCACTCGGTCCTTGTTGGGCCGAGCATTGGCTACCACACCGCAAATGTCCCCCGCCTCTGTGAATTGCTCGCCGATCAGCGCCAGCAGCTGCACCGCAGGGGAGCACGGCGCGAAACAGTGGAGGGAAAGCAAGGAGTGGGGCACAGCTGTTGGCCTGTAAGGGAATGGGCTTAGCTCGTTAGAAACTTATTCTAGAAAGACTGCAGGGCAGTTGCAGACAACACAGTCCCTTCAAGTACTCAAGTGGAGATTTGGACATTCTGGGGACTGCTGGTATGGAGTTCACCCTCCAGATGGTTCCCTCCCTCCAGATGGTTCCCTCCCTCGGTTAGTAGCCCAAGTAAGAGGGAATGAACTGTTCAAGTCGTCCGCTCAGCTCACCTGCTCGGCCTGTTCTAGTGGGCCGGTCAGCATGCAGCGCTGCCATCTCTCCCAAGGTGGGAGGCAGCGAGGCACATGTGGGGTGGAGTGGACTCTACCAGGAGAATCCAGCTTGCCAACTCACATCAACTCTACGAGCTGCCACCTCTCCCAGGGAAGGAGGCAGCAAGGCAACATGAGCTTGTATTAGTCGGATGTTGGCTTGCCAAAACGAATCAACCAGCAGCATTGTGGAGCAGGGCTGAATTGATTGGTGTCTTGACAAGTGAACGAACCGTGTGCAGCACTCACCACATTGAGCCACACTCACCACATTGAGCCACACTCACCACATTGAGCCACACTCACCACGTTGAGCCACACTCACCACATTGAGCCACACTCACCACATTGAGCCACACTCACCACATTGAGCCACACTCACCACGTTGAGCCACACGTTGTCAAACATGTCTTTGGTGCGGCAGAAGACGGTCCAGGAGCCGCCCTTCTCGCACTGAGGGTCCTCCCACTTGGGCACAATGCCCTCCTTGAAGAGATGCATGTCCATCCTCGGGGGAAGAGTGGCTGCTGATGTCACATTGTTGTACAGGCTGGTTAGAGGGAAGGGGGAGGGGAGAGCGAGAGCGGGAGGGGGGGAGGGGGGAGGAACGGGGCGGGGGGATGGGGAGGGGATGGAGGGGGAGCTGGAGGATGAGGCAGGTTGCAGAGGAAAAGGAGTACATCTGCCGCATGGACGTGCCGCATGACTCATGCATGGCCAGGCCGGCAGCAGCGCACCTCCAGAAGTCCTCAGCGGTGCCGAAGGTGTAGATCTGCCGCATCGACGTGCCCCACCCGCCACTCTTGCCGCGCTGGTGGGGGTTGTCAAACCACAGCGTCCAACGCTGCTGCAGCGGATGCTTCGCCACCACCACCGCCGCTGCTGTCGCTGCTGCTGCTGCTGCTGCTGCAGCTGCTCCGGCTGCTGCTCCCTCCTCTTTCTCTCCCTCTGCTGCGGCGGACTCCCCCTTGGGCCCCCATGCTTCATCCGTGCCCTTCTCAGCTGCTGCCGCGCTCCCCTTGCTCTCTGCCTCGCCCCCTTCCTGCCCTCCCACGCCTGGCCCCGTGGCGGGCTGTGCAGGCACGGCGGCCGTGGGTGCGGCGGGGGAGGGCGTGGGCGCAGGGTCAACTGTCATGGCTGTGGGGGAAGAGGGCGGTGCAGAGAGCGAGAGAGACAAGTGAGCACAGGAGCAAGGGGCACGCGAGACAAGTGAGCATGCCGCACGGGCGGGGCCCCTTCGAGAACTCAAAACGCGACGCTTCACGCGCAGTGTGGCTTTCTGCGAGAGCGGGCGAGAGAGCAGGAATGAGCGGGCGGGGAACGAGAGGGCGGGGAATGAGCGGGCGGGGAATGAGCGGGCGGGGAATGAGCGGGCGGGGAATGAGCGGGCGGGGAATGAGCGGGCGGGGAATGAGCGGGCGGGAATGAGCGGGCGGGGAATGAGCGGGCGGGGAATGAGAGGGCGGGGAACGAGAGGGGGGGGGAACGAGCGGGCGGGGAATGAGCGGGCGGGGAATGAGCGGGCGGGGAATGAGCGGGCGGGGAATGAGCGGGCGGGGAATGAGCGGGCGGGGAATGAGCGGGCGGGGAATGAGCGGGCGGGGAATGAGCGGGCGGGGAATGAGCGGGCGGGGAACGAGAGGGCGGGGAATGAGCGGGCGGGGAACGAGAGGGCGGGGAATGAGCGGGCGGGGAATGAGCGGGCGGGGAATGAGCGGGCGGGGAATGAGCGGGCGGGGAATGAGCGGGCGGGGAATGAGCGGGCGGGGAATGAGCGGGCGGGGAATGAGCGGGCGGGGAATGAGCGGGCGGGGAACGAGAGGGCGGGGAATGAGCGGGCGGGGAACGAGAGGGCGGGGAATGAGCGGGCGGGGAATGAGCGGGCGGGGAATGAGCGGGCGGGGAATGAGCGGGCGGGGAATGAGCGGGCGGGGAATGAGCGGGCGGGGAATGAGCGGGCGGGGAATGAGCGGGCGGGGAATGAGAGGGCGGGGAACGAGAGGGTGGGGAATGAGAGGGAGGGGAATGAGAGGGCGGGGAATGAGAGGGAGGGGAATGAGAGGGCGGGGAATGAGAGGGAGGGGAATGAGAGGGCGGGGAATGAGAGGGCGGGGAATGAGCGGGCGGGGAATGAGCGGGCGGGGAATGAGCGGGCGGGGAATGAGCGGGCGGGGAATGAGCGGGCGGGGAATGAGCGGGCGGGGAATGAGCGGGCGGGGAATGAGCGGGCGGGGAATGAGCGGGCGGGGGGAATGAGCGGGCGGGGAATGAGCGGGCGGGGAATGAGCGGGCGGGGAATGAGCGGGCGGGGAATGAGCGGGCGGGGAATGAGCGGGCCGGGAATGAGCGGGCGGGGAATGAGCGGGCGGGGAATGAGCGGGCGGGGAATGAGCGGGCGGGGAATGAGCGGGCCGGGAATGAGCGGGCGGGGAATGAGCGGGCGGGGAATGAGCGGGCGGGGAATGAGAGGGCGGGGAATGAGAGGGCGGGGAATGAGAGGGCGGGGAACGAGAGGGTGGGGAATGAGAGGGAGGGGAATGAGGGGGGGGGACGAGAGGGCGGGGAATGAGCGGGCGGGGAACGAGAGGGCGGGGAATGAGAGGGCGGGGAATGAGCGGGCGGGGAATGAGCGGGCGGGGAATGAGCGGGCGGGGAATGAGCGGGCGGGGAATGAGCGGGCGGGGGAATGAGCGGGCGGGGAATGAGCGGGCGGGGAATGAGCGGGCGGGGAATGAGCGGGCGGGGAATGAGCGGGCGGGGAATGAGCGGGCGGGGAATGAGAGGGCGGGGAACGAGAGGGTGGGGAATGAGAGGGAGGGGAATGAGAGGGCGGGGAATGAGAGGGAGGGGAATGAGAGGGCGGGGAATGAGAGGGAGGGGAATGAGAGGGCGGGGAATGAGAGGGCGGGGAATGAGCGGGCGGGGAATGAGCGGGCGGGGAATGAGCGGGCGGGGAATGAGCGGGCGGGGAATGAGCGGGCGGGGAATGAGCGGGCGGGGAATGAGCGGGCGGGAATGAGCGGGCGGGGAATGAGCGGCGGGGAACGAGAGGGCGGGGAACGAGCGGGCGGGGAACGAGAGGGCGGGGAACGAGAGGGCGGGGAATGAGCGGGCGGGGAATGAGCGGGCGGGAATGAGCGGGCGGGGAACGAGAGGGCGGGGAACGAGCGGGCGGGGAACGAGAGGGCGGGGAACGAGAGGGCGGGGAATGAGCGGGCGGGGAATGAGCGGGCGGGGAATGAGCGGGCGGGGAATGAGCGGGCGGGGAATGAGCGGGCGGGGAATGAGAGGGCGGGGAACGAGAGGGTGGGGAATGAGAGGGAGGGGAATGAGAGGGCGGGGAATGAGAGGGAGGGGAATGAGAGGGCGGGGAATGAGAGGGAGGGGAATGAGAGGGCGGGGAATGAGAGGGCGGGGAATGAGCGGGCGGGGAATGAGCGGGCGGGGAATGAGCGGGCGGGGAATGAGCGGGCGGGGAATGAGCGGGCGGGGAATGAGCGGGCGGGGAATGAGCGGGCGGGGAATCAGCGGGCGGGGAATGAGCGGGCGGGGGAATGAGCGGGCGGGGAATGAGCGGGCGGGGAACGAGAGGGCGGGGAATGAGAGGGAGGGGAATGAGCGGGCGGGGAATGAGCGGGCGGGGAATGAGCGGGCGGGGAATGAGCGGGCGGGGAATGAGCGGGCGGGGAATGAGCGGGCGGGGAATGAGCGGGCGGGGAATGAGCGGGCGGGGAATGAGCGGGCGGGGAAATGAGCGGGCGGGGAATGAGAGGGCGGGGAACGAGCGGGCGGGGAATGAGAGGGCGGGGAATGAGGGGGCGGGGAATGAGAGGGAGGGGAATGAGAGGGCGGGGAATGAGAGGGAGGGGAATGAGAGGGCGGGGAATGAGCGGGCGGGGAATGAGCGGGCGGGGAATGAGCGGGCGGGGAATGAGCGGGCGGGGAATGAGCGGGCGGGGAATGAGCGGGCGGGGAATGAGCGGGCGGGGAATGAGCGGGCGGGGAATGAGCGGGCGGGGAACGAGAGGGCGGGGAACGAGCGGGCGGGGAACGAGAGGGCGGGGAACGAGAGGGCGGGGAATGAGCGGGCGGGGAATGAGAGGGAGGGGAATGAGAGGGCGGGGAATGAGAGGGAGGGGATTGAGAGGGCGGGGAATGAGAGGGCGGGGAATGAGCGGGCGGGGAATGAGGGGGCGGGGAATGAGCGGGAGGGGAATGAGGGGGCGGGGAATGAGAGGGCGGGGAATGAGAGGGCGGGGAATGAGCAGGCGGGGAATGAGGGGGCGGGGAATGAGAGGGCGGGGAATGAGAGGGCGGGGAATGAGAGGGCGGGGAATGAGCGGGCGGGGAATGAGAGGGCGGCGAATGAGCGGGCGCGAGAATCTTACAAGGCTAGAAGCGGAGACGCAGAGGTGGTGCGATAGGGGCCACCAACCTGGTAGTGCGGCGTTTGGCAGAACGGTTCGCAAGCGGGCTTCTTTGCGACTGGCGCGGATGTGCCGCCGCGCGACGCTGGCGACGGCGGGCGGAGGGGCCGTGCGAGGCGCGCGACGTTAAAGAAGGAGGGGGCAGTCCCGAGTGCGGCGCTGCGGCGAGAGCAAACGAGGATGGTGGGGCGAGAAGCGAGATTGAATGTCGCGATGAATGCGCTGGTCGACAGGAAGGATGTTTGTACCGCCACAGCGGCGCAATGCACATAAAGTTGCTTCGTTAAACGTGTCAGATTCTTGCCTGTTTTAACCGAGCTGTTCATTCTACACTTTCTTGCTTATTAGCACAAGAGCCCTTAGAAGTTGTGCAAAGCAGTAGAACGGATTAGGCGCCTTTCCTAAGAAAAAAATACCTTTTTGGCAAAATAAAGGAAGCGCTGCAAGGCTCACGGCGAAGATCCTCATCATGCCTTTTTCTTGCTATGTTTTTGTTTCTCAAAAGGAAACATTCTTTTTTGCTTGAAAATCTCGATGCCTCAAAGGAGTCAAATACTGTATCGAACCCATCGTTCCCTGACGCGTATGAGACGTAGGCGCATTTTGCACCTGTGAGGTCTGCAACAAGTGACACCACACTGAAGCATCGCCCTGCTTGCCTGACCCCACTCTGCGATGCCATGCGACACCATGTGCGATATGTTCGATCGCAGTCCCTCGTCACGTGTCCCTCGGCGACGACCTTCCGCCCCCCCGCCGCACTGCTTCTCGTCTTAGCGCTCGCCGTCGCCCTTGCGCTCGCCTTTGCCCGATGGCGCGCGCATTCTCCGCCAATGCTTCTGTTGGCGGAGCCCGCGCTAGCCAGGTCGGGGGAGCAGCGCGCAGGGGTCACGCGCGGCGAAGAAACGGGCGACGGTGCGAGCGGGGGTTGCAAGGCATGGCGGAACGACCGGTGCGGGGGAACGGGATTGAGGAGGAGGGGGAGGAGAGCAGAGGGGAGGTTGCGGTGACAGCGGAAGGGGCGAAAGTTGGGCGTGGGAATGGCGGCGTCGAGAATGCGGGCGTCGAGAATGCAGGCGGCGAGAAAGGTGGCGGTGGTGGGGTGGCGAATGCAGCAGAGGGCAACGCGAAGGAGGAAGTTCGAGCACGGGCAGTGGCAGCAGCAGCGGCGGCGGCGGCGGCAGCGGGAGGAGGAGGGGTGGCAAGGCCGCTGAGGCTGGTGGTGGTGCACGAGGCAGCGGCGGACGGGGCTGGTGAGACTTTCCCTTGCGCACCCACTGCAGCATGCCGTGCGTGAGAGTTTCAGTGCACCTACGTGCCCTTTCCCCTCTCACAACCCGCACTATCCTCCCCTTACACATCCCCCTGTGTGCCAAACTCTCCCCTCACACACCCCCCTGTGCACCACCCTTCCCCCTCCTGCCCTGCGCGCTGCCTGCCGCAGTGTGTTTGGACGGGTCACCACCGGCCTACTACTTCCGCCCGGGCCATGGAGGAGGCGCCCACAGATGGTTCTTCCACTTCCAGGTGCCCTCCTCTGCCCCTCCTCTGCCCCTCTTTCTCGCCGTCCGTCCCTCTCTTCCAACTCTCCTCCCCCTGCCTCTCCTCCCCCTGCCTCTCCTCCCCCTGCCTCTCCTCCTTCCGCCACCTTCCCCCCTGCCCCTTCCCAATGGCTGCTGGGCGGGCCATGCGTGACATGCGTGCTGCATGCATGCATGCAGCCTCGCCTTGATACGCATGCCATGCTGGGAGTTCATGGCACTGTATGTATCCCGCTTAGTTGCGCTGCTGTCTCACTTCATTGTGCTGCTGTCCCGCTTAGTTGTGCTGCTGTCCCGCTTCGTTGTGCTGCTGTCCCGCTCAGTTGCGCTGCTGTCCCGCTTAGTTGCGCTGCTGTCCCTCTTAGTTGCGCTGCTGTTCGCTAGTCAAAAGTGAATTTTCTAACGGAGGTTGTATTGAATCCCCCCCACTTTCAAGTCACTCCAACTTCTCACACATGCTTGCTTGTGCGCATATGGGCGTGGAGGGGTTGCTGGCTGAATGGACGTGGTGTGTGGGGAGGCATGGGCGTGGAGGGGGGCACACAGGGCGGGGCATGGTGCAGCAGCGGGGAGGAGTGTCGGCAGCGCAGCCTCACAGCGCTGGGGTCATCCCGCCTGCTGCCCACCACGGTTGATGCTGAGGGCGTGTTCAGTGACGACCCTACCATCAACCCAGGTGCATTGCTCCGCCACCCCATGTGTGTATGTCCCATTCTGCTCATTGATGCTGTGCCGCCGCCCTCCTCCCCAGGTGCTGCCCACTGGCCCATTACCAGTAGATTCCTTCCCTGGTTTACAAACATTTCCATGCACTGTTCCTGCATACATGCACACCATATCAAACCCACCCATACCCATCTGTTTCCCATGTTTTAGATTCCTCTGCCTCGACCATTACTCTCACCAGTCAATGCTCCCGCCTGTTTTGAGCTTGACTTTGAGCACACTCTCGGCTCTTCTACCCGATTGTGCGCCCACCAATTCCATTGATGTGCATGAGTGAACCCCCTTGCATGTGTGTGTGCACCATGGCATGTATGGATGCACCATGGCATGTATGGATGCACCATGGCATGTATGGATGCTCCATGGCATGTATGGATGCACCATGGCATGTATGGATGCACCATGGGATGTATGGATGCTCCATGGCATGTATGGATGCACCATGGCATGTATGGATGCACCATGGCATGTATGGATGCTCCATGGCATGTATGGATGCACCATGGCATGTATGGATGCACCATGGCATGTATGGATGCACCATGGCATGTATGGATGCACCATGGCATCTATGGATGCACCATGGCATGTATGGATGCACCATGGCATGTATGGATGCACCATGGCATGTATGGATGCACCATGGCATGTATGGATGCACCATGGCATGTATGGATGCACCATGGCATGTATGGATGCACCATGGCATGTATGGATGCACCATGGCATGTATGGATACACCATGGCATGTATGGATACACCATGGCATGTATGGATACACCATGGCATGTATGGATGCACCATGGCATGTATGGATGCACCATGGCATGTATGGATGCACCATGGCATGTATGGATGCACCATGGCATGTATGGATGCACCATGGCATGTATGGATGCACCATGGCATGTATGGATACACCATGGCATGGATGGATGCACCATGGCATGTGAATGTACGCATCATGCACGCCAGGCATGCACGAGTGGAACATGGTGAAGCTCGCTTACTGTGATGGCGGGTCCTTTGCTGGCCATCGCACCCACCCTGTGCCTGTGCAGGTGAGTGCAGGTGAGTGCAGGTGAGAGTGGTTCAGTGCAGTGCGGATGATTGCACGTCAGCAACTCTCGCGCTGCCTTATTTACATTCAACCATCCGTTCATGCAACCCGCCTGTGACAGCCTGCAACACATCCTGTGCTCCTGCCTTCTCTCCATCTCATTCATCTATTCACTTTCTCCTCTCGCCGCTCATCTCCCCTTCCACTGGCAGGGCGGCAGCATCTTCATTCGCGGGCGAGCCATTCGCGACGCCATCTTTGACCATCTGCACCACCGACTGGCCCACGCACAGCAGGCAAGCTCTCTCCTGCGCACAGCAGGCAAGCTCTCTCCTGCGCACAGCAGGCAAGCTCTCTCCTGCGCACAGCAGGCAAGCTCTCTCCTGCGCACAGCAGGCAAGCTCTCTCCTGCGCACAGCAGGCAAGCTCTCTCCTGCGCACGTACCCTGGAGTACATGTTTCTCCTGCCATACTGCGAACATACATGCACACGCACGCACACACACATACATGCACACGCACGCACGCACACATACATGCACACGCACGCACGCACACATGCACACATACATGCACACACACCCACGCACACACGCACATATACATGCACACACGCGCGCACTGACACACACATACATGCACACGCATGCGCGCGTGCGCGCGCACACACACACGCATGCACGTGCGCGCGCACACACACAAGCACACACACACACACACACACACACGCACACGCACACGCACACACACACACACACACGCACACGCACACACGTGCACACGCACACACGTTGCGGATGCGCGCACGCACACACACACACACACACGCACACACACACACACACACACACACACATATGTACGCACACACACACACACGCACGCACGCACACACACGCACATGCACGCACACGCACACACACACACACACACGCACGCACGCACACACACACACACACACACGCACGCACACACACACACACACGCGCACGCACACACATCCACATGCAAACCCACCTCTTCAACCCCAACCCAAGCCCACCCACACCACCGTTTCCACCCACACCCACACCCAGGCACAAACCTGCACCCCCCTTGCCCAGGCCCAACTGCACACCCACACACCCACACACCCACACACCCACACACCCACACACCCACACACCCACACACCCACACACCCACACACCCACACTCCCACACACCCACACACCCACAC
>CANIUD010000202.1:600000-861902 GCA_947470075.1 Closterium sp. Yama58-4
CCCCTCCTCCCCTCCTCCCCTCCTCCCCTCCTCCCCTCCTCCCCTCCTCCCCTCCTCCCCTCCTCCCCTCCTCCCCTCCGCCCCTCCGCCCCTCCTCCCCTCCTCCCCTCCTCCCCTCCTCCCCTCCTCCCCTCGTCCCCTCGTCCCCTCGTCCCCTCGTCCCCTCGTCCCCTCGTCCCCTCGTCCCCTCTGCCCCTCCGCCCCTCCTCCCCTCCTCCCCTCCTCCCCTCCTCCCCTCCTCCCCTCCTCCCCTCCTCCCCTCCGCCCCTCCTCCCCTCCTCCCCTCCTCCCCTCCTCCCCTCCTCCCCTCCTCCCCTCACCCCAGCTGGATCTCCCCCTAGGGCGATCACTCATCGGACTTGCTAATGTGTTCCTTTCCTCTCCCTCCTACCCCTTCACCTCTCTGCACTCCCCCTTCACCTCTCTGCATCTTCCTGCACCACTCTCACCCCAGCTGGATCTCACTGGGGAATCAGCTGGACGGCACACGCCTTGTGGATGCTGACTTGCGCAAGAGGTTCAAGGAGGTATGGGGTAGGGGAGGGATAGAAGAGCCAGAAAGGTAGGGACAGGAGAGGTGGATAGCTAACGACACGTTTGATATGAGGAGATCGAGGAGAGGTACTTCTATGATACGTTTGTAGTATGCTTTCGTTTATTTTATGGCCCTTCTTAAGCCACTGTGGTATGCTTCTTAAGCCACTGTGGTATGCTTCTTAAGCCACTGTGGTATGCTTCTTAAGCCACTGTGGTATGCTTCTTAAGCCACTGTGGTATGCTTCTTAAGCCACTGTGGTATGCTTCTTAAGCCACTGTGGTATGCTTCTTAAGCCACTGTGGTATGCTTCTTAAGCCACTGTGGTATGCTTCTTAAGCCACTGTGGTATGCTTCTTAAGCCACTGTGGTATGCTTCTTAAGCCACTGTGGTATGCTTCTTAAGCCACTGTGGTATGCTTCTTAAGCCACTGTGGTATGCTTCTTAAGCCACTGTGGTATGCTTCTTAAGCCACTGTGGTATGCTTCTTAAGCCACTGTGGTATGCTTCTTAAGCCACTGTGGTATGCTTCTTAAGCCACTGTGGTATGCTTCTTAAGCCACTGTGGTATGCTTCTTAAGCCACTGTGGTATGCTTCTTAAGCCACTGTGGTATGCTTCTTAAGCCACTGTGGTATGCTCTTGACTTGTCCTCTTCACTCCTCTATTGCTTGTCTGGTCCATTCCGGCTTCCCTTCACCCTCCCTGTCTGTCTGTTTGTTTGTTTGATTTTATTCGTTTCTTTATTTGTTCTTCCTTGTCTTTTATAAATTGTGTTTTTTTGTTTGGCTTAGTTGATGTCCCCGACATGTTTAAAACCACCAGACCGCCTCATATTTCACATCTCAACCTCTTTCTTTGTGCAACAGGTTTACCCAGATATTGAAATCCAGCCTCCAGACCCACCATCTGAGGATGCCCCAGCTGCCAACACAAAATGACATCTTTATTCAATTCTAACACCACTGAGAATACTGCAGCTCGTAACACAGAGCATCCATCCGAGTTTGATTGGAGTTATAGACGTCTCAGATTAACATTTGCTAAGCTGCCGTGCTTGTACAGTATGTCTATTTGTCCTCCAGCGTATGATGCATTTAGAGGCAACGTCACGCGTTGAACCTTCTCTTCTCATACTTCCTTTGTACCATGGTGCGCAGCACAACGTGATGCAGATGCTCGTCGCAGATGACAGAAACAGATGAAACAGTCAGCTGAAGTATCCTACCAATACCCAGCACACCTCTGAAGTTAGGAACCAATCATTGGGCATGTTTGCCTGATGCACGTAAGGAATAAACGGAAACTGAAGCTTGGCAAGGATTCTCAGAATTATATATATATATATATATAAAATCTGTGTTCTATTTGCAGCGCGGGAAGCATCATTATCACCTCACCTCCCGCTAACATACCGGTATTGTACTAGTTTCGGAATTCACATCTTGAATGATATTGATCCTATCCCTCTGCTCCACCCACTCACTTCACCCCCACCTTTCCCTACTGGGTCACCGCTGCGTCAGCCGTTATCTCTTGCACTTCCCATTGCGCGAGCTGAACCCAGCCATCTTGAATGCTAAGGGATGAAGAGATTCGCTGCGCCACTGAGACACCACTGGGTCAACACTGGGTCACCACTGGGTCACCATTGGGTCACCACTAAGTCACCAGAGTCACCACTGGGTCACCATTGAGTCACCACTGAGACACCACTGAGACACCATTGAGACACCATTGAGTCGCCACTGAGACACCACAGGGTCAACACTGGATCACCACTAAGTCACCATTGAGTCACCCGTTGTCTCTTGCAGTCCCCATTGGGCGGACTCAGCCCAGCCATCTTGAGCGATATTGACTCAATCCTCTCCCGCTGCTCCGTCTCCTCCCTCACATCCCTCCAACACCGCTTCACCCTCTCACTCCCCCCTCTTGCCACTCCCACTCCTACTACTCCTCCCACTCCTACTACTCCTCCCACTCCTACCCCTCTTCCAGCCGCTCCTGGCCCACCTGCTTGACATGCAGCTGCAATACCCCACCCTACTGCTCCCATTCCTGCCCCTTCTCCTGTCCCCACCCCTGCCCCTGCCCCTGCCCCTGCTCCTGCTCCTGCTCCTACTAACACCCTCCTTGCTGCTCCCACCCTGCCTGCTCCACCTGCTCCCTCTGCCCCGCCTCTAGTGGGGGAAAACGGCCCCGCCCTGTGTGTTGGGCTTTGAAACGTGTCAACACCTGTGGGAGATGACGGCCCAGGCCTGTGTGTGGTAGGGAGTGGAATGGTGATTGGGCAGGAAGGGCCAGTGCCGGGACACAAGGGGTTCATATCCATTCCGTCTTGGAATGGATGGAGGCTGTTTCTGATGCTACTGCTGCTGCTGCTGTTGTTGTGGCTGTTGTGGTTGAGACTACGATCCCTGCCGATATTGATGCCTCTGCTGCTGCTGCTGTCCATCTCAATGCCATGCTGACTGCTGCTGAAACCCACTGGGGCTGCTGCTCTGGGAATCACTGTATCTGACATCGAAGCTGCTTGTACCGAGAGCGCTGATAGCAAGGCGGATGGTGTAGACAAGGAGGCTTGTAATGAGGAGGCTTGTAACGAGGATAAGGGCTCCTCTGCCATATCTGCATCGGTGAGATTAGTGGTGGCTGTGGTGGAGACCGGGGTGGCTGTGGTGGCACCGCCATTGGTGGTTAACCACCGGGCCTCGTTGAATGAGCTGATGGGAGGAGGAGGGAGGTGAGGGAAAGGACGGGAAAGGGAAATGGCAGGGGAAGAAGAAGCCTGTGAGAAAAGCGAAGAGGGCAGATTTGAGCTGGTGACTTGATTTTTGAGTCGACTCAAAACTCGACTCATTACACGCGACTCAAGAGTCGATTCAAAAGCTGGTTTTTGATAATTCTAAAAAACGAGCTCGTAAAAATGGCAGGGGAAGAAGAAGCCTGCGAGAAAAGCAAATAGTTTTGAGTCGACTCGAAAAGCGAGGAGGGCGTATTTGTGGCTGTGTGGGGGAAGATGGGAGGAAGGAGGGGGATAGGTGGGGGCGGGGAGGAGGGGAGGAGTTTTGAGGCGCCTCAAAGGGCGTATTTGTGGCTGTGTGGGGGAAAATGGGAGGAAGGAGGGGGATAGGTGGGGGCGGGGAGGAGGGGCGAGCAAGGGAAAGGGTAGGGGAACGGGTGTATGTGAGTGAGAGTGGCGGCACGCATGGGATAGGATACATGGGAAGAGGGGTTGCATACAGAATACCAGAGGCAGAGAGAGAGCATAAGCCGTACCTGAGGCTGCTGTTGCTACTGCCCAGGGTGTGCTGGCAGAATGCATGGGACGAGGGCGAGCGCAGGAGCACCGAGGGGCGGCGGCCACACACGTCGCAAGACAAGCCCAGATGCTCCCTCCTGTTGAAGGGCATGTGAGAGAGAGAGGGTCAAGAATGTGACGGATGCGAGTTTCTTTCCGGAGCGTGGTCTCACTCTGGGGAGAAACACACGTATGTGCTCCCTCCTGTGAGATTAATATCATGATAAAATGGCACTTGAGACATTAATGCATTGGTATAAACAATGCAGGCCCCCTGTCTCATCATCACCATAGCTAGCCGGCCATACCCCACCATATTTCGCCATACCTTTACCATACCTTGACATACCTCACCATACCTCGCCATAACCCACCATACCTCGCCATACCCCACCGCACCATACCTGGAGTAGCATTCCACAAACTCATCGATCAGCACAGGCCACGCCCCTGCCATGACGGGGGAGAGTGAGAGAACGGAGAAGAAGAAGGGAGTTGGGGAGCGAAGGAGCGGGATTAATACTGAGGAAGGAACAAGAAAATACCAAGAAACTAAAGGCTTGGAAACAGCAGCTTTAGCACAGTTCAAGCTGTGACACAGTAGCGTAGTAAAAGCTATAGCGCATTAAAAGCTGTAGCGCAATAAAGGCTGTGGCAAAACCACCGACACACAAGTTACAACACAAGACAATCATGCTGACATCAGCTTACGGTTAAGTCAGACATGCTGACATCAGCTTACCATCCGAGTCAAACATGCTGACATCAGCTTACCATCCAAGTCAAACATGCTGACATCAGCTTACCATCCGAGTCATACATGCTGACATCAGCTTACCATCCGAGTCATACATGCTGACATCAGCTTACCATCCGAGTCATACATGCTGAGGTCAGCTCCAATCGTGCAGCTGAAGTCCAGCACCTGCTGCCACGTGTCCTCTGATACCGCATACCGCTGGTGCAGCTGTAGGGGGGAGGGGGAAGAGAGGGCGGCGAGGGAAAGGCGAGGGCAGGAGAGGGACGACGAAATCGAGAGGGTGAAACGACGGGGTTGGGACAGCTGGAGGGGAGCGCTTAGTCCAGCACCTGCTGCCACGTGTCCTCTGACACTGCATACCGCTGCTGGTGCAGCTGTAGGGGGGAGGGGGAAGAGAGGGCGGCGAGGAAAAGGCGAGGGAAGGAGAGAGACGACGAAATCGAGAGGGTGAAACGACGGGGTTGGGACAGCTGGAGGGGAGCGCTTAGTCCAGCACCTGCTGCCACGTGTCCTCTGACACTGCATACCGTTGCTGGTGCAGCTGTGGGAAGAGACAGGAGAGTGGGAGGGGAAAGAGACGACCAAGGGGAGAGGGTGGGGGGGGTAAAATTGGGACAGCTGGACGGGAGATTTAAGTCCAGCAACTGCTGCCACGTCTCCTCTGATACTGCATACCGCGAGTGGGTGAGAGGGCGGGTTTGGAACAACTGGAGGGAAGAGGTGAAGGCCAGTACTTGCGAGACTACTTCTGAGGCGCCTCAAAAGTGAGAGGACGGGATTGGGACAGCTGGAGGGAAGGGCTGACGGGGATAGCTGAAAGGGGCAAATGAAGGGCCGGGTGAAGGGGCAGTTGAAGGAGCAGTTGAAGGGGCAGGTGAAGGGGCAGGTGAAGGGGCAGGTGAAAGGGCAGGTGAAGGGTCAGGTGAAGCGGAGAGAGCATACCGGCACAAAGTCGCACCAGGAATCCACAAGCGGGAAAACCCCTGCCAGGGCGAATCTCCACGCCTCCACAGCCGTTTCCACATCTGGACAACACAAAGGGGGGATATATTATACATAGTGTGAGTGAGGGTTCTAGAAAATCACACAATCGCACCAGGAATCCAAGAATAGGAAGATTTCAGCCAGCATGCATCTGCGAGCTAAACTTTTGATAGGGGCAGAGGAAGAGTGAGAGGTGCTCAGTGATGCGTGAGGTGGTGTGCGTTTTTTCCCCTTCGTTACAGCGACTACAACTTACTTACCCACGCCCTTCTGCCCCTGCTCCCGGCTCATGAAGAAAACGAACTTGTAGAACACACTGACTTTTGAGTCGACTCAAAAGTCACCTTGTAGTATGCACTGACTTTTGAGTCGACTCAAAAGTCACCTACTTACCCACGCCCTTCTGCCCCTGCTCTCGGCTCATGAAGAAAACGAACTTGTAGAACACACGGAACGCCCGCCCGCCCAGGGGATTGAGCTGGAAAGAACAAGAGAAGCGAGGGATGGGATGAGGAGAGGAGAGAAAAAGAGAAGTCACCGAAAACGGCGTACATAAACAGATCGCTGGAGAAAGGTAAATCTTGAAGCATACAAACGGGGATGGAGCTGCGAGTGACTCGGGTTGCGCAAGGGGGTTAACGAGGGTTGAGGAAGAGACGAGAGGAGTGAAAAAAAGAAGGAATGTGCAGTAGCTAGGTTCTTGAAAAAAGAAAGCTTGAAATGCAATTTTGAAAAGAAGAGCCCAGGACAAAGAATCTCAACCGCCAGAATACGTAAATGAGTAAGAACAATATGTATTTTCAATCTGACTTAAAATCGACTAGAAGCTCCACTCCCACATCATTGACGACACTTTGGAACAGGGAAGCCTAAAATACGTACAAACCTGGGACAGTCAGCATCTGACACAATCTGTGACTCTTAATCCGACTCGAAAGTCACCTCTTAATAATGGTACATGCCACTGCTTACCAACCTGGTCATTCAATGACTGACGCAATCTGTGCAGACTGGGAAGAGCATTGGCCCTGCAGAGAGGAGACGGGGACGATAGAGATGGGGACGGTAGAGATGGGGACGATAGAGAAGGGGACGATAGAGATGGGGACGGTAGAGAGGGGGAGGGTAGAGAGGGGGGGAGCGAAAGTGGAGAGGAGGGGAGGAAACAGAAGGTGGGACGTTGACACATAGCGAATTCGCCCTCCTACAATTCCACTCTACGACGTAGCACCAGGGACAGCCAAATCACACTCAACTCCCAATCGGCGCCTCAGGAGGTGCCAAGAGATGGCTCTCGTTCCAAAGATGTGCCTCTCGTTCCAAAGAGGTGCCTCTCGTTCCAAAGAGGTGCCTCTCGTTCCACAGAGGTGCCTCTCGTTCCACAGACGTGCCTCTCGGTCCAAAGAGGTGCCTCAAAAGGTGCCGTATTTTGAGACGCCTCAGGATCGTGAGACGTCTCAAGACAGTCAAATCGCACTATTTTCCAAGTGGCGCTTCACAAATGCACGACCTTGAGTGATCCGAAATGGCGGACAGATGGTAACGAGGTGAAGTCTGGGCCGTTTCAGAAATCGCAGGCGAGTGGCAACGCAGACGAGGGGGTAACGCGGGCGAGTGGTAACGCGGGCGAGCGTTAACGCGGGCGAGTGGTAACGCGGGCGAGTGGCAACGCAGGCGAGTGGTAACGCGGGCGAGTGGCAACGCGGGCGAGTGGTAACGCGAACGAGCGGTAACGCGGGCGAGTGGTAACGCGGGCGAGTGGTAACACAGGCGAGTGGTAACACAGGCAGGTGGTAACGCAGGCAGGTGGTAACGCAGGCAGGTGGTAACGCAGGCAGGTGGTAACGCAGGCAGGTTGTAGCGCAGGCAGGTCGTAACGCACCCTGTGAGGCCTTGCGAGCTTGCATACGCCGAGATGGCTGCCAGTCTCGCCTTCGTGGCTGCTGCTGTGTCGTTTGACACCAGCACGCCTGACCGGAGGACGAGGGGATGGGCGGAACAGGGAACGAAGGGACGAGGGGACGGAAGCGGGCTTCCTTATGAGGCATAGAGAATGGTTGGATACGTTGAGACGGCTGCGAGCCTCGTCTTGATGGCTGCTGCCGTGTCGTTTGACGCCAGCACGCCTGAGCGGAGGGCGAGGGGACGAGGGGACGAGAAGAACGAGGTCACCACAAAACAAAGAGCCATCAGACTAGACCAGACAAGGGGGAATGCAGACAGTGGATAGGTTTGATAGCCAGGGTCGGCGAGTGAAAGGATGAAATATTCGGCGTGAAGAATAGGGTTTTGTCTCAAGCTAGCAAACCAAACGCAAGCGGATGTGAAGACAATAAGTAATTTTCGCGCAAGGGTTTTGGTAGCAGCTGGTAAACCTTACTGGAGTACTCTCGAAACAGCTCTCGCATCTCGCAAGCACGTTGCGACGCCGACGCCCCGTCGCCAGGAGACCGCAGGGTCGCACCCGACGAAGCTGACGCCGAACCGATCCTGGAATCGATCTGGGCTGGACCGGCCCTGGTGTCGACCTGGGCTGAACCGAACGAGCGCGCCGATGCGGGTAACGACGCGCGCGGAAGCGAGACGCCGTGAAGATGCGCGTGCATGGCTGACGGCCCCATAGTGTCTACTAGTCGATTTTTTAGTCGACTCAAAAATCGACTAGTTCTCAGAACAGTCAGTCTGAGCAGTCGCTCCGATCAGTCAGTCTGAGCAGTCGCTCCGATCACTCAGGCTGCGCAATCAGTCTGTGTGTATTAGAAACCTATGGCTTCGAGGCCCCGAAGATTATAGTACAAAACCGTCTAAAAGCGATGGAATCGTAATCTATGATTGCGAAGCGCCTCACAGACGTGGTAGAACGGCGTCAACCGCACCGCACGCCTTCAGATACCCTCGTGAGTGGGCTTAACCTCTGCGGAGCCTGTAATCACGAGCTCCGAGTTAGGGAAGGGAACGGATCCAACAAGAACCAAGGTTTGGTAATCGAATTCCTGACGACGCACTGAGTAACGAATCAGCCGATTTTCACGCACTGGAAACACTACTCTTGACAGCTCTGTTTTTACCAACCCTGACGGAACGGATAGAATCTGGAAGCGGATGAATGGATTCAGCCAGCTCCGGCGTTGCGAAGACCTGGCGACGCTAGCGACGAACCAAACGACTTTTCACTACCCCTGACAACGGTGTCCTTGTTGCTCTGTTAGCGCTACGACCTTAGGGAATAATGGGAGGGACCGGCGAATTAAGTACGGCAAACTACACAAACTATAAGGTCGCGTTTCGTAATCTACGATGAAGTCCAGGTTGGGAGGTGGAAGGACGATGAATTAATCAAATTATGCTTAGAGCAATCGGACGCGGTCTAACAATGTATGGACGAGTTAGAAAAAGTATGGCACCCCAGGCTGGGGAGAGGCAATCGCAGTTGTCCACTTAGGGCGTGTATGATTTTCAAAAACTGCAATGTTTACATTTTCTAGGCGAATTTCCCCCTTGATTTTAGGGCGAACTGTAGTCGAGTCTCGCTGTTATCGTGGTTCAAAACTCACGTTATTTTTCAATTCAATAACAATGACACAACTTTGGTCGAATGTCGAGATTCGACCTTATAGGTTACCCGGTTCCTGACACGTGGTTTTCTCTGACATCGCGACTCATTTTGCGTTTTCGGCAGGGCGACTTTGCTTTCGTGCGTCTGGGTGATTTCGCCAAACCATCCAGCGAGCCCAAAAGTGCACACGTTCGATTCAACGTGCGCGCGCATGTTCATCTAATGAGTCGAGTCGAGTTCATATAATCAGGTCGCACTTGTCGTGTGTTCAAATGGGAAAGTTTCGCCAGACTCTTCTCACGACAATCACGAAACTCGTAGCCATGCTAAGCTCGACCTAATTTCTGAACCTGTAAAAAAATCACACGCGCCCTTAGAGCTATGCAAACCTCAACTTTGAACTTAGTTCGCATTCCCCGTTCGGACACCATCTGAAGTTTGGACATCTGTAGCGGTTTTTGAATGCTGTAAGCCTACTCCCCCTGTTTTAATCTGACCTAGACAACAGCCTACAAAATTTTGAGAAATACCGTGCGAACTTCTTCACGCTGTGAGTACACTCTACGCTACATGTGTCAGTGAGTGTGAGGGAACACAGTGGACCCCGTCCACCCAACAAATACTTCGAGACTCGGTTACTTCTGGGGATGTTGGGTTCGCTTATCCATGAGCCTTTAAAACTACGAGGTAACTCTAGATTAAGACCTACATTCGGAAACAAATAAAATAACAGCTCAAAGTGTCCGAACTTCGGATGGTGTCCGAACGGGGAATGCAATCTTAGTGGTCCGACGAACGACAGGCGTGTTGAGGAAAACAGAGTGCAGTACGGAATGCGTATCTTTGTCTGAAACTAGCGCGTTGATGGGCTCCTTTTGACTGGCACTTTTCAAGGTTCGTGTTATTGCTCTCCTTGATGGCACCTTCCAGATTTGCTGAGCAGCCCATGTGATTTCAAGAAGCACGAGATGAACCTCTTTGGAAACAAGTCCCTGAGTGTCAGTTTATCGGGAATGGAGGTTGATTGTTCATCATCCTCATCATCCATGCGCTCATGAATGATGGTCGTCATCTTGGCGGGAATTGTGAGAGTTTGACGAGTCGGCTTGACGACTCGAATTGCGCTATACGCTCGTAATCGGGCGAAGTTTGTACAATTACAAAAGTTGCAACAATGGATACATATCTCAGCAACCAGATTTTTTTTTCTCCAAACTCATCAAGACACCCTGATGTTAAATGCACACAAATAAAAAACCCCATCAAGACACCCAGATCCTAAAAGCACATACATAATAAAAACCCCATCAAGACACCCAATCAAAACACCCAATCCATACACCCAACCGAGACACCCCAGACAGCCCCCCAATTCCCCCCCCCCCCCTACTCAGCTCACATCCGAGCAACCAGATTTCTATTACTTGACACTAAGCCTGAAACATTAGGAGACGTATGAATAAAAATATTTTTTTTGTTATATTTTCGACTCTCCTTATGGTAACGTAGGTAGTGGTCATGCGAGATTATCTTAGAATATCTTTATTTTATAAGATCTGTAGTTACTTTAGATAACACTTGATTCATCGTTACCTGGATTGTCGGATTCTCAAATCAGCTTTTGCGCTGAAGTTTCTGATGGTGCCGCCGAACGAAGTCAGGCCGTGTTCACCACGTGTACATCTCTTGTTTTCGTCTGTGCAGTGTTGCGTCACGGTGCAAGACGTTAAAGCTCTAGAACCGCTTTTCACCGTGTGGAAACGTTCTAAGCCACGAAGAATGAGGTGTAACGTACACACTGGAAACTCCCTCACTAGCTGGAGAACTCGGCAATTCCAGGGAGCTGTGAATCTGCATCACCTCACCCGTGCTGCTGTGGCATTTCTCAACTTGACTCGGCCCATTTGAAGAACTAGCTGAAGAAATTGGACGACCATTTCTGGCTGCTGTCTTTCCTCATCAGGCTGGTTCTGGCTTTCCAAGCATTAAGACATGAATTAATCGTTGTATGACTTACATGAAGGTAAATCTTCATAGGTTTTTCCTCGTTTGCTCTTGCGTAAAGGTCCTGCGTGTGCTTCTGATGTAGTCGCCGAGTGCACTTGGTGCTTCCGAAAATAGCGAGCAGAAGGAGCAAACGCTAACTCAGTAATTTTTTTCCTGATTCCAGTTGCAATGGCTGACCATGGCGTGCGATTTGGACGTGCGACTGCGACTACGACTGCCAGTCGCAGCGCCATCAGTGGCGACAAAAATGGTTCTCGCCAAGTCCCTGCAGGCGAAACCGTGGGTTGGACGTCAGAGCTGTGCCGGCGAATGCTACGCCAAGTAAGAAATCTAACGGCGAAAATCTATCGGTGCTTATCTGTTCACCCACATTTACTAGCCGCCAGTGTAAGTTCCGAGAACTCGTCTCGAGATTAGGTGTTTTAGCCAGCAAACGATCAGCAAGCAGCCATCACAACGCCAGAAGTTGCTTGCCTATTGATGTCAGGCGCATCTACTCCGGTACAATGCACTCCAGGCTAATGTGTTCGTTTTATGAGAGGATACGTCACTTATTCGTGACATCCTTTCCACGAAATTCCATTTCCGCCATGTCTCTGGCAGCACCTACTTGGTTTTCCAATGTTGGCAGCGTAGACTCGGGTAGGTTGCTACGCCGCCTTTCTGTACACTCTCACGTGTTATGCATTGTTACAACGAAAGATACATACATATATATATGTATGTGTGTGTATATATATATATTTATATATGTATATTTATATATATGTATATATGTATCAATCTATATTTTTTTTCCCGGTTACTGTGCAGGCGGAAGCAGGCATTGCATCAGGAGCAGGCGACGAGCTGCAGGAGTATCTGGCATCAGCTGACTTGCTGGATGACGTAGCCTCCCGTGTCAGCCACGCCCTTGCCGCCCCTGCTGCTGCTTCCTCTGCTGCTGCCTCTCCTGCTTCTTCTACTGCTTCTGCTACTGATCCAGCGACTGGGGCTGTCTCGGGTGCCTCGGAGTGGCTGGAGCTGCAGCAGCAGGCGGAATCCCTGCAGTGCACGGTGGTGGACGAATTGACCTTCGAGCTCCAGAACCTGCTGCAGCGCTACAGGTGTGTGATGCGGTACAGGTGGGTGCTGCGGCACTCACGATACAGGTGTGTTCTGTAGCACGCCAGATAGATCTGCAATACAGGTGGATGCTGTGGTGCAGTTGTATGCTGTGTGGCTTATTTGGTGAGAAGTATGTTGATGATGCAGGTCTGTGCTTTGATACAGGTGCTGTGTGTCTCATGTGGTGATAAATTTAATAATACCTGTGTGCTGCATGTAGCGAGGGTGTTTTTGAGACGTCTCAAAAACACCCTCGCTACACGTACCTGTGTGCTGCAGCGATGCATGTTCCCATCCCACTACCTTCTCATTTACTCCATGTGTGTGTGTTGTTCACTATTACCCCCTGGGACCTTTCCCTCCCCTCTCCCCAATGCCTTATTCCGCCTCCTCCTCCTCCTCCTCCTCCTCCTCCTCCTCCTCCTCCTCCTCCTCCTCCTCCTCCTCCTCCTCCTCCTCCTCCTCCTCCTCCTCCTCCTCCTCCTCCTCCTGCTTGCGCTTTCTCCCGAATCATACGTTCGCCCCTCCTCGTCAACTTTTCTCCTTCCCGAACCCCGTCTTCCTCTTCCTCGTCACGTCACTCTCCCCCTCACCCCAAATTTCCGCATTGCCTCCCCCCCCGCAGCACACGAGCCGCAGCAAGGTTCACTCCAGAGCGCCTCGAGGTCCTATTCCGCATCGCCTTCCTGGAGCCTTCCTCTGCTTCACATACCGACGACCCCAGCTGTAGCCCTCGCAGCTCCTCCGGCTGTAGCCCAGGCCACACCAGTCCAGCCCACACCAGCCCTGCTCGCTGTCCAGCTGGCAGTCCAGCTGGCAATGGCATGCCACGTCCTTCTAGTGCAACTGGTTCTGAATCTGTGGATGCCAAGGGTGCTGCTTCTGCAGCTGCTACTGGTGATAACGGTGGTGGTGCTGCTGCTTTTGCGACTGGAAATGGTACAGCTGATTCTGGTGCAGCTGGTGATGGTGCAGTAGCAGCAGCAGCAGCAGCAGCAGCAGAAACGGCAAGTGGTGGTTCTGGAAGTGGGATTGGTGGGAATGGGGCACCCAAGCATGCTGCTGACGTGGAACATGGTACCAACGTGGACATGCTGATGCCTGAGCTTCTTCCGGATAACGCACTGCGGTTAGCCGGGGAGATTTGCAGCAGGATGGTGGCAGCAGGGGGTGGCTCACAGCTCGTGGAGACGTACAGGTGGGGCGGTGGTATGGTGTGTTCTCTCTGCTTCTTGTCTTATGATGCCTTAATGGGATGGTAAAATTGTCTTGTTTTATCTCGTACATGTGGGATGGCATGGCATACAGGTGGTGGTATGGCATGGCATACAAGTTGGATGACCTGATACCAACAAAGCATGCTGTATCGACACCTGTATCTTGTCCCTTCCGTCCTTCTTCCAGGAAAGTACGCAGCAACTTCCTGAAGCAGGCAGTTGAGTCACTGAACAGCCACCTGGTGAACGGCGTGGTGGCAGCAGCGTTGGACAGCATGGGATGGAGCGACTTGGAGGTCACTAGCAAGCAGTGGGCTCAGCACATGTACCTGCTGGTGAGATGCATGAGATGCATGGGAGGGGTGAGGGAGGCATTTGAAGCATGAGAGGAGTGAGAGACATTGAGCGACTTTTGAGTCGACTCAAAAGTCACTTTTGAGTCGACTCAAAAGTCATGGGAGGGGTGAGGGAGGCATTTGAAGCATGAGAGGAGTGAGAGACATTGAGCGGCAGTGCTTGAGAGCATCCTCCCCGATCCAGCCTCGCTACCAGTTGCTCTCCACTCCCTTTGCTCCTCTCCTCTCCTTCCGTCTCTATCTGCTTCTAACCCTCCCATTGCAGGTGGGCGTGGCGTGGGGCATGGAGTGGTAGTTCCTGGAAGATATTTCCCCCCCCATCCACCTCCTCTCCTCCTCATTCAGCTTCCCCTCTCTGTCCTTTCCCTCCCTCTCCTATCTTCTCACAACTCTTCCAACCGCAGGTGGGCGTGGTGTGGGGCATGGAGCGGCAGTGCTTGGAGGAAATCCTCCCCCCATCCACCCCCGCCCATATTCCCCTCCTCCGCACCCTCCTCCCCGCCCTCCTCCACGACGGCCACATCATCACCTCCCTGCACTCTCTCGCCCAATCAGCTGCCGCCATCTGTCGCCGTGGGTTGCCCCAGCAGCTGTTCTCGCTGTTGGAGATGCTGCAGGCGCTGCAGGAGGTGCTGCCTGAGGTAGGCGCATCCGGGGTAGGCTTATCCGAATTAGGCTCATCCGGGGAAGTGCCATACTATCCAGAGAGGTTTTGTAGCAGCGCTTGAGATGCTACAGGCTTTGCAGTGTGGGTCTGCAGTCAGAGAGTGGCGCTCGTTACAGGTCACTCCAGCTCACACCTGCCTCTGCCCATGCTCCACGTCTTCCCCTCCTTCACCTTCCTCCTCAGCTGGAGGAGGACCTTGGCAGTGTAGGTCTGCAGTCAGAGTGGCGCTTCAGTCACTCCCACCCACTCACCCTCTTCCCTACCCATGCTTCCCCACTTCACCCTCCTCCACAGCTGGAGGAGGACCTTTGCAGTGGGGGTCTGCAGTCAGAGTGGCGCTCGTTACAGTCACTCCCGCTCACCCTCTCCCTCTCCTCGCTACAGTCACTACAGGCCATGCACAGCAGCATCGTTCGAGCCGGTCGTCTTCCCACCCCGGAGGGGAGTGCGGGAGGGGGAGGAGGAGAGAGTGGAGGGAACAGGGAAGATGGGGAGCGGGGTGGCACGCCTAGGGATGGCAGGAAGAGTAAATCAGCTATGGCGTCAAGCTCCACAGCCCACAGCCCAAGAGAAAGACCTGTGGCATCTAGCCCCAGGTTCGGTGCTACAGCCGCCAGTCCCAGGTCCGGCGCTACAGCCGCCAATCCCAAGCCCAGGCCCAGCGTCGCACTCCCTGGCAGCACCAGTCCTCCGCACGGCGCTACAGCCGCTAGCCCCCGTGTTGGCGCTGGCGCTACAGCTTCCAGCCCAAGGTGGGGTGGTGCTACAGGCGCTCTAGGCGCTACAGCCACCCAGGGTGGTGCACCTGCTAGCCCAAGATGGGGTGCTGCAGCTGCCCTGGGCGCTACAGCAGCGTTCAGCGCTACAGCTGCTGCTCTTGTGAGCCCGAGAGTGCGTGGGGCAGTCAGGGCGCTTACTCGCAGGGCTTCCGACGCGTCAGTGCTGGCCAATAGCGACGCGCCAGGTGGCGGGAGCTCAGCAGCACCAGCTGGAGGGGGCGTGGACCCGATCACAAGCTATGTGTGTAACTTCATACGAAGCTTCCTCTCCCCGTGAGTGCTGCTTCCTCTCCCCGTGAGTGCTGCTTCCTCTCCCCGTGAGTGCTGCTTCCTCTCCCCGTGAGTGCTGCCTCCTCTCCCCGTGAGTGCTGTTTCCTCTCCCCGTGAGTGCTGCTTCCTCTCCCCGTGAGTGCTGCTTCCTCTCCCCGTGAGTGCTGCTTCCTCTCCCCGTGAGTGCTGCTTCCTCTCCCCGTGAGTGCTGCTTCCTCTCCCCGTGAGTGCTGCTTCCTCTCCCTGTGAGTGCTGCTTCCTCTCCCCGTGAGTGCTGACTGCATTGCACACTCATCAATCAAATTTGAAGGCTTTTTAATAACCACTCTCTCCACCCATTCCGAGTTGGTTTTTGAGAATTCTCAATAACCACTCTCTCCGCCCATTCCCCCTTTTTCAGCTCGGTCCTTTCAACTATGCTGCTACATTGGCAACTGCCTGCGCCCTTGTCAACCGCAGCAGCTGCAGCTCCATGCCTCTCACTTTCTGACCAACTCAAAAATCAAGTCTTCCCTCCCATCCCACATGCTCCCCTATTTCAGCTTGGGTCGTCGCAACTATGCTGCTACATTGGCGACTGCCTGTACCCTCATCAACCGCAGCAGCCGCACCTCCATGCCCCCCTCCCCTTCCTCCTCCTCCCCCTACCGCTCCTCCCATCAACACACATCAGCAGCAGAGGCAGCAGCAGAGGTAGCAGCCGAGGTAGCAGCGGAGGCAGCAGCGCGGAAAGCCCTGCACGAGACAAGAGAAGCAGCAATGGCAAGGAGAGGAGGAGGAGGAGTAGAGAGTGGGAAGGGGACAGGTGGTAGGAGAACCCCTCCCAGGCTGAGTCTAGATAGCAATACAGCAGGAGAGAGAGGAGGGGAAGGGGTGTATGAGGGCATGCTGGGGGGAGGGAGTGAGAGAGTGAGTGTGGAGCTGCTGGTGGGTGTGCTGGTGGTCTCGTTGAGGGAGTATGTGGATAAAAAAGCAGCTTTTATCGAGGATGCAGCCATGAGAGAGCTGTACCAGATGAACAATCTACACTACCTTATGCAGTCCATGTAAGTCGCTCTGCAACCATTGTGCAGTTAATTTCACAGTGAATCTGCAATTTCTCTGCATGTCCATGTAATGTGAATATTCTTCTAGAATTCCCCCTTTTCCCTATTTCTCGTTTCGACAAATTTCTCCTTCTCTGTGCCTTTCCTTTCTTTCCAATCACAGGAACTCGTGGGGAGGGTGGAGGCAAGGGGGACTTCAACAGGCCTTTGCTGATGCCAAGGGGTAATGCTGAGGTCGTTTTTGAGGTGCCTCAAAATTGAGGTCGTTTTTGAGGCGCCTCAAAAACGACCGCATTTGCTGATGCCAAGGGGTAATGCCGCATACCTCATGCCTCATACCTCATGCCTCATGCCTCATACCTCATACCTCATGCCTCATGCCTCATTCCTCATACCTCATGCATCATACCTCATGCCTCATACCTCATGCCACATACCTCATGCCGCATACCTCATGCCGCATACCTCATGCCTCATACCTCATGCCTCATACCTCATGCCGCATACCTCATGCCGCATACCTCATGCCTCATACCTCATACCTCACACCTCATGCCAAGCGATCAATATTTTTTTGTGCATGTGGCTCGTGAACTCTCTCACTGCCAACTGAAGTCTTTTTTGAAGAGCTCCTTGCTGCGTGTATTGCTCCTTAACATGTATGAAGCATGACTGTGCCCCCACCGCAGGAACGGCAGGTTGGATCTGGCTCTAGCCCTCTCCACGTTCATCGATGGGAGCATCCTTCAGAAGCACGTAGCTGCCTTCCAGACCTGCGCCCTCAGCAAGGTGGGTGACAGAGACCCCTTATTGTATTGTGAAGTTATTTGCTAAAGGGTTTTTTTACACGCTTTGTATTGTTAGGTTCGCTATGTTTATTTCCCTCCCTCTCTTAGAAGGGTTTGTATGTACCGCACCCTGGTTTTTTGTTCTGATGGTTTTTATGAATGTAGAGAAAGAAATATAGAATTTCCCGCCCTCCTATCTGTTCTCCAGGCAATAGCAGCCATGTCAGACCACCCTCGTCCCCTTGACTTGACTTCGCCCCACCAAGCACATTCCCTCACTCCCTTGCGCACTCCCTAAACCTGCTCCCTCACTCCCTTAACCCCCATCCTCTCCGTTCTATAGGCAATAGCAGCCATGTCCGACCGCCCTCGGCCCCTTGACTTCGCCCCTGCATGCACCAAGCCTGCATCCCCCTTTCCTCTCCTATTCTCTCCCTTCCTCCCCCGTTCTCTCTCTAACCATCTCTTCTCCAGGTGATAGCAGCCATGTCCGACCGCCCTCGCCCTCTTGACTTCGTCCCAGAGTGCACCAAGCCTGCGTCGTCCCTCTGGCCCTTCTCCCACTCAGACGGAGGTGATCACGAGGTGCTGGCAATGAGCGAGCTGCTCAGGTGAGTTAATGGTATACAGGTGGATTTGCTCAGGCATCTTCTATTCCAAGGCACTAGTCCCTGCTCGTTTCTCTCTGGCCCTTCTCCCACTCAGACGGGGGTGATCACGAGGTGCTGGCAATGAGCGAGCTGCTCAGGTGAGTTAATGGTATACAGGTGGATTTGCTCAGGCATCTTCTATTCCAAGGCACTAGTCCCTGCTCGTTTCTCTCTGGCCCTTCTCCCACTCAGACGGGGGTGATCACGAGGTGCTGGCAATGAGCGAGCTGCTCAGGTGAGTTAATGGTATACAGGTGGATTTGCTCAGGCATCTTCTATTCCAAGGCACTAGTCCCTGCTCGTTTCTCTCTGGCCCTTCTCCCACTCAGACGGGGGTGATCACGAGGTGCTAGCTATGAGCGAGCTGCTCAGGTGAGGGATTGCTTCAGGTCATGATTTGCCTCAGGTTTCTCGTCCCGCAAGGCTTTTTCCTATGTCTGTCTGTTATGGCATGCTTTTAAGTCGACTCATAAGTGTTGCACAAGGCTTTTTCCCATGTCTGTCATGGCATGCCATGGCATGCCCCCATGCAAGGCGTTCAACAGGGAAATGGAGGAGCTGGCGGAGGCTCAGAGTCACTTTTGAGAATTCTCAAAAGTAAAATATTTCCATATAGAATTCTCAAAAGTCACTTTTGAGAATTCTCAAGGCGTTCAACAGGGAAATGGAGGAGCTGGCGGAGGCTCATGGTCCATCATGGTTAAGTGGATGGGCCATAGGATCTCACCACGTTTCATCCCTCTGCTCCACTGCTTACCCATCGTAATGCCATACCATGCCATAGACATGGGCAAATTTTCGAACACCTGTTCAGTTCATCCGAACATGTTTGTGACCAAACCGAACCGAACGTGTTTTTTGCCGAAAATGTTTGGCCGAACATGTTCGATGTTCGGAAGGAGAAGGGGGGGGGGGGGGGAGTGGGAACGGTGAGGAGCAGGCCCACTGAAAACACACTCTCGAACCTCGAACATGTTAGGGTTTGCCCCGAACATGCAGATGTTCGCACCCTCTCACGAACCTCGAACACCCTAAATCCCCAAAAAATGTTAGGGCAATCCGGTTCGGTTCGCCCCTTCGCATGTTCGTGCAGGGCGAACCAAACATGTTTGGTGCCTTCACATGTCTGTGCAGGGCGAACCAAACATGCTTGGTGCCTTCACATGTCTGTGCAGGGCAAACCGAACATGTTTGGTGTTCACCCATTGCTCATGTCTACCATGCCATGCCATGCCATGCCATGCCATGCCACAACTCATGGCAGGCTGAGGGAGTTCAACCGGACGATGGAGGAGCTGGTGAAGGCACAGAGCTCAGTGGATTGTCTTATCACATCTCATCACTCTTCACCGCTGTTTACCCATTTCCATGCCGTGCCACACCATTCCACGCCGCTATGCATGGCAGGCTAAGGGCGTTCAACAGGGCGATGGAGGAGCTGGTGGAGGCACAGAAGCGGTGGGCCATCCCCGATGCTGCACTGCGACTGCGCGTCTGCACCGCCTGGGCGGCTTGCCTCAAGGACCGATACCGCAAGCTGCTGCAGCCACGCTGGTATGTGCTCTCTTTTGCAGTTACCCCAATCCACTGCTGCCCTGGGGTACGTGTGCTATTAGTGAGTGTGCGTCTGTATGTACTGCCTGGGCTGCTTGCCTCGAGGACCAATAGTACAAGCTGCTGCAACAACGCTGGTACTGCTGGTTTTATCCGCGGTTAATGGTACTGCGAGCAGGGTGTTTACTCGTCTGTATCTTTCATCCTTTTTTATGCAATAGGTGAGTTTACTTGCATCAGTGGAAGGCCATTGTGATTTGTGAAGAACTAATAAACCTATTCTCCCTTTCTTTCATTTCACAGGGATGATTTAATCACATCCAAACACTACATGCATACACCCGAGAGCTTGGAGTTGATGATTATGGAAGATTTTTTCAATTAGCTTCCAGGATAGTGTGCTAGCTGCTGTCCTAAATCTTCTAAAAAAAAACAGCTGTAGTCATGCTCACTGGAGTTATTTATAGTAAGGTTATATAGTGAGGCTTCTGTTCTCAACAGTGTAGTGTAGGTGTTCAACTGTCGTTCCAGCCAGAACAGCACTTCGACGGGCACCCTACATTTGTCGGCGGGCAGTTTGTCGGAAATGCCCGTTTGGCAAAACCAGTTGCTTGAAGGCCTGGGTGGTCCAGTATTCTCGAGGGCGAATTGACGCATTTCTTCGTGAACACAAGAGCCCCTTCATTTCACCTCCGCCCTCGCTCGTGCTCCCCCCTTCTGCCGCCATGTCGGCCAGGGCAGAAAGAAACCCCTGACCGACCAGCCGCATCCCAACGGAAACGATGGATTGGAAGGAAATGCCCCATCCCCACCACCACCAGCCTCTACCCCTCCACCAGGTATGTTTTAGGGTAGAAACACCAAGCAAAAGGGAGGCCAAAAGCAGCGAAGCTGTTAGGGTCCATTTTGCTCTGATTTGTATACCTGTTTGTTGCCCAGTGGTCTGTCAACCGCGCGGAATGATTCTTTCCCTCTCCGCAGCGCTGCCCGCGCAACCCTTGCCGACCGCATGTAGCGTCTCTGTAGAATGGCAACTCGAACCACGCAGTCCTCTCCTCTCTCCTGTGACGCGAACGTTGCTCAATGCAGGTGGTACTCGGGTCGGCGGCACTGGGAGCGATGAAAACCCTGCTAGCTGTCCCCAGAGTCGCTTGGACTTGATGTCTCAGAAGCGACGAAATTCCTACTTGGTGCCACTAGAGACGACACTTGGACTTGGACAGCAGCGCAACCGCCGCGCAGCGCAGAGCATCCGAGCAGCGCACAGTAGCACCGGTGCGGCGCGCTGAAAGTTGGTCTTGCCCTCCGCTATAACGCGCCAGCCTGCGATGATCGTACGTAGTCGGAACCAGTTTTCGACCTACGCCACCAGATTTTAGAAATAAGAGGTCAACACTTCGCTTTGATTTCAGGAAGTTCCTGGGTTCTCGAGACATTCAGCCCACTCCGACGGTTGACCGGGCTACTTTCAGTAGAAGAGGGAGTCCAAAACCCGCAGCTCGAAACTGGAGGAAGAAAATTAAGTATTCCGCACCGTCTAGATAATTAACTTCGTCTTGCGTTCATGGAAAGACGGGGTCTTACCGTCGCGGTTCTCACAGCTCTCCTCTGTCTAGCGAGCTTCGCGCCGCGTGTGGCGGAAGCGGCAATCGCGCGTCCGACGGAGACGCGACTGAAGGCGGAGCTGGGGAAGCTGGCGGAGAGCGTGGCGAAGAGACACCGACGATACTCAAATTTTACGAGCACCGTCAACAAGTATTTTGGCCTCGCATGTAAGTGGCTTTGGTTCTGTCGGTGTACTGAGAAACGCGTTGCTATTGTATAGGATGTGCCTAAGATATATCCCCAGTGGTCTGGTTCGCAAATTACACGAGCAGCATCATCAAATATGAAGGGTTCGCGTTTGAGTGTAGTAACAGCTCTTGCGAGAGAACACTTGAAACAAGTTGAATTTCTGCATGACTTTTGTTCGGAAATGCAAAATTGATTCCCGAAAAGAACAAATTACTCCCACCCCAGTCAGCTTTAATCCCACTCTAATCCCTCTCTTTCCCTCTTTCCCCATCCCCCCTCCCTACAGCGAGATTGAAGTATGACCTATCTGCTCTCGCCAACGCGACCATCCTCATCCCCATTAATACCGAGTCAGAAGCCCTCCTTAAGAAGCTCCCCCTGAGAGGATCCAATATCCCCAAGTTCTACAGAATCACGGCATTCCACATCTTACGCAAGAAACTCTATATGCCGGAGCTTAAAGAGATGAAGCCAGGACAGGCCGTGGGTACTCAATTGAATCAGGCTCTCTATAAGAGGACTCCAGTGAATGTTCCAAGGGTGTCATTTGCAAGCTCAGTAACTGTGCGGGCAGTTACATGGACTACTATTATTACTCCAAGGATGTACGCTGGGCCGTACTTCGTTGCGCATGGTGTGAGCAGAGTATTGATTCCAGTTGGCACCAAGGTGTGAATATTCTTGAGCACAACAAAGAGTGATATGCTTGTATTGCAACACGAGATGTGCTTGCAATATTTCTAGAGTACGCCCATGATCCTACCCACCAGCTAGGCCCTGCTCCTACCGTACAGTTTCTCCAGTTTCTTCAGTTTTAAGTGTACGTGTTCTCCTAAAGCAGATCCATCCAGCTTATTATGCTCCTTGCTGTTACACGAATTTCGTCCATTGCTCTCTCGTCAGGCTTCGCCACCGTTTGGCATATTGTCCCCGTCGTTTGGCAAGGCCAGCACCTCAACCGGCGCCGCACATTTGTCGGCGGGCAGCTTGTCGAAAATGCCAGAAGCCAACAGATGCAGGGCCCTATTTTGAGGGTTGAATAAGGACGCGGCACCTGTTTGTGTTTTTCCAGGTTCGGGGAAGGTTCGGGCAGTCACACCGATTGGCACATCGATGTGCCCACACTGCAAAATTGAAGTGTGATACACACTTCGAGCCTCAAGTGCCAGGTTCGACAATGCAGGTTTGGCCTAGCAAGTGCGTTGCTGTAATTTACAACACACTGAAAATCCATCCAATCACAGAACACCTTGGTCGTCGCACAGCACGGCCTGGGGCGACTTGGGCCCCAATCAAATCAAACCACCTTCCCGATGTGCAAGCACGCCCATATTCCCTAGCACAAAGGCCCTGTTCGGCAGCACTTTGGCTGCCAAGAACTTCTGACCAGCACTCATTGTGCCGGAACGACAAGACAGCCTCGGCCCGAAGCTCGGCCAACTAAAAAACAAAACCAACGTGGTTCACTGTGCTACCCTTCCAGCTGTGCAACCAGACATGCAAACGTGGGCCTGTTCTCGCATGTTGCCTGCAAAAGTCAAAAACCATGGCAGCACATTTCTAACCCAACAAACACAACCACCTGTACGTGGCTTCGAGGAACCACATTCTAAATTCCTGGAAAGCGCACATTATATGAACAAGCCAATCAGCTCTCTGCATTAAGCTCACAATGAACTGACAACCATCCCCACCCACGTTGAAAGCAGGGTCAGCACCCAACCAAAAACCAACCAGCAATGCACAAAAATTTTCCCGTGAATTACTGTGCACTTCTGGTTGATTGGCACTGTTGGGTTGTCATGGAACCAGCAACAAACCTGAACTCAATACGAAACTGGTTATGAAAGAAGTTCGGCAATGCAACCAATCGTAGGAGAGAATTACACGTCACCATGAGTCAGCCGGCGTGCCGAACCTAGATTACTGTTTGGTTATTTCGATTAGTGGCTGGTTGTTGTTTGGTTGTGGCCGCTTTCTTGTGCAGCCGAACAAGGCCAAAGAATGTTCGTTGGTAGTCGCAGCGACTCATTCAGTTTCAGCCTGCGACTCAGGGCGACGCCGATCGATCTTGGTTGTCACCTGTGGCGCGATGTACTATCCCGCCTGCTCAGACCAAGATCGATGTGTGCCCACAGGCACATCGATCGTGCGAGCTGCGGGTGCCACCACTTCATCACTTGTGTTTACTGTATATATTGGCGATTTAGCGAAAGCAGGAAACCAGGTATGCGCGATGTCGCCAGTACACTGTACACACGGCACATCGATCCCCAACCAGGATCGATCGTGCCTCCTGGGAAACAGGTGCCGCGTCCTAACGCATTTTTTAGTAAAATTGTTCATCGATGGACCGAAAACAGGCCCCTCGCAGTGGCAGTACAGCCGTCAATACTCCCCCTTCTGCCGCCATGTCGGCCGGAGCACAAGGGGCTCCGCTGACCGACTAGCTGCATCAACCATTTCCAACAAGTGAAGGGCAGGGCGCCTTGCCATGCCTCCCCCCCAACCCATCAACCTCCCTCCCCAGCTTCACAAGAGCAGCAAGGAAGGTTGAGCTCGAACAACAGCTGAATCAGATAATTCTGTTCCTCTCCAACTGATGTTCTGCGGCGCTGCCCGCCCGTCCCTTGTTGGCCGCCTGCAACGTCGCGTACTGTAGAATGGCGACTCGAACCAGGGAGTTCCTCTCTCTCGTGCGACGCGACGCGAGCGTCGCTGACTGCTGGTGGTGCTCGGCGCTGGGAGCGACGAAAGTCTTGCTAGTCAGCAGCGCAACCGCGCAGCGCAGAGCCCTCGAAGTGCCGCGGCGCGCTGAACATTGTTCTTGCTTTCCACCGTAAACGAGACAGCCCGGGAAGTTCGTCCGTAGACGGAACGAGCTTTCAACCCTTACTGCCTTCGGACCTTTGCTCCGTCCTTATTTCTCGAGACTACTCTCACCGTCCGTTCGGACCTCTGCCTACTCTCACCGTCGAGTCGATTACTTGCTGTAAGCGGCAGCCATAGTTCGCAGCTGTTGGAGAAAATATAAGTATTCCGCACCGTCCACACAACAAATTCCGTTTCGCGTTGATGGAACAACGGGCTTTTATCGTTGCGGCTCTCGCAGCGCTCTTATGCCTAGCGCGATTCGCGCCGCGTGCTGCGGATGCGGCAGTCGCGCCTCCGACGAAGGCGCAGCTGAAGGTGGAGCTGGGGAAGCTGGCGGACAGCGTGGCGAAGAAATACCCGCAGTACTCGAGTTACACAAACACCGTCAAGAAATATATTGGCCTCGCGTGTGAGTGTACTTCTTTTATCAGAGCGAGCTTGAAATACCCGCAGTATCTGAGTTACACGAAGACGGTACACAAGTCTATCGGCCTTGTGCGTAAGTGTGAAGGTTTTCTATCTATCAGAGTAGCGCGCTGCGCTAATATCGACGCAAAACTGACGCAGCGCTATCGGATTGGCGCAAAACTGACCGCAGTACCCGAGATACACGAAGACGGTCAATAATAATATTGGCCTCGCGTGTAAGTGTCCTAGAGCAACCTGCTGCTCTTATATCGAAGCGGGGCCCTGGAAACGCGGCGGTTAAAAAATCAGAAGAGCCTCGAGTGCGAGTGTAATAAACTTTCTTACAGCACATTGAAAGAGTAGCCCTTTTGTCTCCCCTGAATCGATTTGCTCTTATCGCACCGCAGCCAACACCCCCCACTCCACTCTAACTTCTCCCCCTACACTCACCCCCCCCTCCCCCGATCCCCCTCACCATTTCCCAGTGAATTCCAAGTATGACCTATCAGCGCTCGCCAACGCAACCATCCTCATCCCCACTAACACCGAGGCCGAAGCCCTCCTTAAGAAGCTCCCCTTTAAGGCAGCCAACATCCCCAAAATCTACAACATCACAGCCTTCCACATCTTACGTATAAAACGTTTCATGCCGCAGTTCAAAGCGCTGAAGCCAGGGCAGGCCGTGGGTACTCAATTAAAGCAGGCTCTTTATAAGATGAACCCGTTAAACGGAGCAAGAGTGTCATTTGGGAGGGCGAGAACTGCGCCGGCAGCTGCATGGACTACGATTTTGACTCCAAGGATTTATGCTGGGCCGTATTTTATCGCACATGGCGTGAGCAAAGTATTGATCCCGTTTGGCACCAAGGTGTGATGTGCTTGTAAGAAAGGAAGTTGTGAGTCGGGACGTCTTTGTAGCGCAGTAAGCTGTGACGTGCTATAGTGCAGCAAGATGTAGAGAGTGAGGTAGATAAGCTAGTACCGTATCATTGGTTGCCGATGATCCGATACATACGGTAGTGCCCAGGAGGTATGTTGGTTGTGATATGCATGTAGTTTTGAGACATCTCATACTTGATATGCATGGGAGGACGTATTTAGTACATCAAGGGTTGCTTGCTGGGCAACCTCTAGGCCTAGTTCTATCATTATGTGCTTGTACCTTGTCTTGCATACTGGTACCAGTTGCCTCCAGCTGCTCTCGGGAACTATCTATCTGGTCACTCACCAGTGGTGGGGTCAGGCATGAGTACTGTATCCTTTGAATTGAAGTTGATTTTACAAGAACACTAGGTTGTTTGTGGGCGTGTTTGCATGCCTCTGTAAGAGGTGCCGGTGGTCACTGGTCATGTACCGTATTGTTGAATGTTGCAGCCAGACGTCAACAGCTCTCACATCTGGGTATACATATCCTGCATGCACTTGACCATGGTTTGTGCAGGCAAAGTAGTTACTTCAGTTAACTATATCAATTGATACTAGAGAACATTAAATTTCATGATTCTGTACCTCCAACCTCTACTCTAGCCATCTCACTTTCCATTTCGGCCCGCTCAATGCGATCCAAAGGCACGCGAGGATTCTTCTGGGCCTCAGCAGCAATTTCCCCTATCTCTTGCCCCCTCGCCCACCAAATAATCGGCTCATCAATGTGGATAATCTGCGAGCAAAATGCCGGCGGCTGCTGTTCATGCGCTACACTAGCTGTCTCATTACCATCCCCACCCTCTATAGTCGCATTTAGAGGTTTCACTCGCTGCACGTAGCCCTGAAAATGGTTGAGTTTTGCTACAGTGGTATCGAGATCAAATCCGTACGAGTCGTTGAGCACTGGCCGGTGGATCTGCAGCGCTGTGATCTTCCGCGGGTTGATGGCGTACTTGCGATGCCCGAAATAATCCAGACACATTTCAGCCCTGGTGGGGGGTTACAGAAGGGAGTCAAACAGAGAGCACGAGTTTTCAAACGCGACCTTAGATGGGGTAGGTAGCAGTCCAAGCATGCATTTGCAGCGCTGTGATCTTCCGCGGGTTGATGGCATACTTGCGATAGAAACCCAGACACATCTCAGCTCTGGTAGATGGGGGAGTGTTGGGAGTTGAGAGGGGTGGAGAAGGGTGAGAAAGGAACAAACACACTTAGGAGGGTTGATGGCGCACTTGTGGTTCCCATAGTAATCCTGATGGGCACCACAAGTGCGCCACAACTCAGCCCTGATCCTGATGGGTTGCACGTGCTGAATGCCCCATGTGAAGTTGGCCTCTGCTGCTCCCCTGCACCATAGATGTGCTTCACCGGCACACTTGTATCAGACCCCACCCATTTGTACCATGGTCACACCCACCTGCACCATGGTCACACCCATCTGTACCATGGTCACACCCATCTGCACCATGGTCACACCCATCTGTACCGCAGTCACACCTGGGGAAGAGCTCTGGCTTGAGACAGTAGATGTGCGGCCAGTGGTAGAACATGCGCTGAACGCCCCATATGCCCTTGGTCTCTGCTGCTCCCCTGCACCATAGATGTGCTTCACCGGCACACCTGTATCATACCCCACCCACCTGTATCATGGCCACACCCATCTGTACCGCAGTCACACCTGGGGAAGAGCTCTGGCTTGAGACAGTAGATGTGCGGCCAGTGGTAGAACATGCGCTGAACGCCCCACGTGCCCTTGGCCTCTGATGGGTCTATGCACCTGGTGAGAGGGAGGAGTGAAGGGTATGGGAGGGGGATTAAGATGGATGGATAGGCATGTGAGAAGGGCGTGGCATGTTCTGCCATGACACATGGTATGGAAGAGTGCATGTGAGAGTGCACAGGAAGGGGCACGGGGGGAAGCATGGGGGGGAGATTGGGAGGGGGCATGGGAAGGGCCAATAATGGTGTGGCCAGCGGTACATTAGAGCATGCGCTGAGTGCACCCTTCGCCTGTGACGAGTCTATGCACGCGGTGGGGGAGGGGGGAGCAGGGGGCATGGGTCTTTGAGTTGAAGATCAGTTGTAGCACCATTCGCCAGCTCAATGACTGATCTTCAACTCAAATAATGCAAACAATTTTCCCCAAAAGGCATCTTACTACTCACCTCTCAATGTCCCACCATAGGGTGCCAAGGGACAGGTATGAGGCGCCATCTTACAACTCCAGCACGAGCGGAATGAGAGGAGGCATATGGGGACGAACAATCCACCCACCTCTCAGTGTCCCACCACAGGGTGCCGAACGACAGGTACGAGGCCCCATCGTACGACTCCAGCACGAGCGGAATCAACCGTTGGTCGCCTGCAGTGCACTTCAGATGCTCCCTGTACGCCCGAATCACCTCCATCTGACTCTGCTGCTCCGCCTCCTGCTGCTGCAGGTGCCGCTGCTGCTCCTCCTCCCCAGGAAGCTTCTCCTTCTCTTCCTCCGCCTCATCCTCTTTTCTCCGCGCCCGCAGCTTCCTGTATTGCTCTCGCATCTGCCGCGAAACACGCTGCTGCCGTGCCTTGGCGGTTTCTTTTCCGATTCTCGTGCCGTTTTGCCGGTTCTTTGATTCCTCAGCCTGCTCTGCTGCTCGTCTCTGCTCCAAGGAAATGCGTGTGCCATGTGCAAGTCCTTGCTTTGCTGCCTCTGCCGCTGATGCTCCTGCACCTGCTGTCTCCACCGCTGCTCCTCCTCTGTTGTTTTCACCTGAACCTCCTCCTGCTCCTCCACCTCCTACCTCCCCTCCTTCAAGCTCCGCTTCCTCATCCCCCTCATCCTCCCCCTCTCCATCAACCCACCTCCTCGCATCCATCCCATCCACATACCCATCCCAACCCCTCCCCGCTCCCTTTCCTCTCCCCCCGTCCCTGCCTCTCCCCTCCTTCTCCTTCCACTTGGCCTCCTCTTCCTCCTCCATCTCCCTCTGCCGTCTCGGCTCCATCCTTCTCTCCCGCGCAAACCGCTTTCGCAGCCGCTGCAGCTGTCTGTGCCAATGCTCCATGGCGTCTAATTGTGTCGCCAGCACGTGGGTGTGGGCTTCCACCTGGGGTACGAGAAGGAGGGCATAGGGCATTCAGTGAGCATGGACATCACATGTCACTGCAGCCGCTGCAGCTGTCTGTGCCAGTGCTCCATGGCATCTAGCTGTGTGGCCAGCACGTGGGTGTGAGCTTCAACCTGGGGTACGAGAAGGAGGGCATAGGGCATTCAGTGAGCATGGACATCACATGTCACTGCAGCCGCTGCAGCTGTCTGTGCCAGTGCTCCATGGCATCTAGCTGTGTGGCCAGCACGTGGGTGTGGGCCTCTCAACCTGGGGTAATCAAAGGAGGGCATAAGGCACTGGGTGAGTGTGGGCATCGCATGTCACTGCAGCCGCTGCAGCTGCCGGTGCCAGTGCTCCATGGCGTCTAATTGTGTCGCCAGCACGTGGGCGTGGGCTTCCACCTGGAGTATGGGGGAGATATGGCATGGGGAAAAACACACCAAGTACAAGTACATACAAGTATGTGTATGGGCATCACGAGTCACAGCAGCCATGACAGCAGTCTATGCCAGTGCTCCATGGTGACTTTTGAGTCGACTCAAAAGTCACCTCTGTCTGTGCCAGTGCTCCATGGCGTCGAGCTGTGTGGCGAGAACGTGAGTGTTGGCTTCCACCTGGGGTGCGACAGGGTATGGGGGGAACACACCATCACCATTGCTGTGTGCAGCCGCCATAGCTGCCGGTGCCAGTGCTCCATTGCGTCGAGCTGAGTGGCCAAGACATGCGTGTGTGCCTCAACCTGGGGTACGAGAAGGAGGGCATAGGGGAGTGAGTAGGCACCGGCGTTGGGGATGCATTGGGTTTCACTGCTCACACCACAGCTGCCGGTGCCAGTGCTCCATGGCGTCGAGCTGTCCTGGGTTATGCTATAGCATCTGTATGCCCAACCGCAGAAAGATATCCCAACTGTATGCCCTCATTCGAGTCATTCTCATGGAGGTCGGTCTAAGCAGAGCGGCCAAGTGTCTGAGTGGAGTCGGCCCCACTGGGGGAGGGGCGGGCCGCATTACAGGTAACGAAGGGAGTTGGGGTTGGGGCTCTCTAGGCATGTCAAGTGGGTTGCACACAAAACGTTCGGGCGTCCCGGTCCACCGCTCGCGTGGACCCATGTGGTGAATCATCTGGGCCTCGAAAGCTCGACGGATTACCTTTTGGGGCGGGGGCGGGTCGTCAGCGTTGAAAAACTCGTCTAGGTAGAAGAAGAGCGCTTACTTGGCTGAGTAGCATCAACCTTTAGGGGCAAGAATGGGTACCATTAGAAGTGTGGGTACCTTTTGTGGTGGGGGCGGGTCGTCAGCCTTGAAGAATTCATCAAGGTCGAAGAAGAGAGTCCACTTGGCGGCGTAGGTTCCTTCACTGGAGCATGCCACGTGGGCGTACCTTTTGGGGGCAGGGAAGGGGCGGGTAGGTACCTTTTGCGGCGGGGGCGGGTCATCGGCGTTGAAGAACTCATCAAGGTCGAAGAAGAGCGTCCACTAGGTGACTTTTGAGTCGACTTAAAAGTTACTTGGCTGAGTAGCGCCGCCCACTGGAGGGTGGTGAGGTGGGGATTAAGGCACGTGACATGGGCGTACCTTCTGGGGTGGGGGCGGGTCATCCGTGTAAAGGTGAGGCAGCAAGGGCAATGAGGGTGGGTACCTTCTGGGGTGGAGGCGGGTCATCCGTGTAAAGGTGAGGCAGCAAGGGCAATGAGGGTGGGTACCTTCTGGGGTGGAGGCGGGTCATCCGTGTAAAGGTGAGGCAGCAAGGGCAATGAGGGTGGGTACCTTCTGGGGTGGAGGCGGGTCATCCGTGTAAAGGTGAGGCAGCAAGGGCAATGAGGGTGGGTACCTTCTGGGGTGGAGGCGGGTCATCCGTGTAAAGGTGAGGCAGCAAGGGCAATGAGGGTGGGTACCTTCTGGGGTGGAGGCGGGTCATCCGTGTAAAGGTGAGGCAGCAAGGGCATTGAGGGTGGGTACCTTCTGGGGTGGAGGCGGGTCATCCGTGTAAAGGTGAGGCAGCAAGGGCAATGAGGGTGGGTACCTTCTGGGGTGGAGGCGGGTCATCCGTGTAAAGGTGAGGCAGCAAGGGCAATGAGGGTGGGTACCTTCTGGGGTGGAGGCGGGTCATCCGTGTAAAGGTGAGGCAGCAAGGGCATTGAGGGTGGGTACCTTCTGGGGTGGAGGCGGGTCATCCGTGTAAAGGTGAGGCAGCAAGGGCAATGAGGGTGGGTACCTTCCGGGGTGGGGGCAGGTCATCCGTGTAAAGGTGAGGCAGCAAGGGCAATGAGGGTGGGTACCTTCTGGGGTGGGGGCGGGTCATCCGTGTAAAGGTGAGGCAGCAAGGGCAATGAGGGTGGGTACCTTCTGGGGTGGGGGCGGGTCGTCGGCGTTGAAGAACTCGTCTAGATCGAAGAAGAGCGTCCACTTGGCTGAATAGCGCGTGCTGTATGCACAGTCGTTCACCACCATCACCTGTTGTGGGACGTGACATGGAAACACACATGCACACATGCTCATGAACTCATGCGCTCACGTGCTGTAGGCACTGTCTTTCACCACCATCACCTGTGGTATATGCCAGAAAAACACACGAGCAGAATCGTGCATGCATGCTCATGGGGCCCTCACCCTCACCCTCATCCTCACCCTCATCCTCACCCTCACCCTCTTTGGACATCTTCCAGTGAGCAGCACTTGCGTAGGCGTAGGTTTAAGCAAGTAGGAAATTACAGCGTGTAAAAACTAAACACTAGCTAATCACCGAGAGTTTGTGAAGCTGGAGCTCTTCTCGTTAACAACAACTAAAACAGGGCTAACACGTTTCGGCTGAAAGGGCATCCCCTAACGAGCCTTCATCAGTGCGACGAGCCCTCACCCTCACCCTCACCCTCACCCTCACCCTCACCCTCACCCTCACCCTCACCCTCACCCTCACCACCACCACCCACCACACCTTCCACACGCACCTGGGCACAGAGCCACGTTTCACAATCAAGGAAGTCCCCAATATCTCTGACCTCCAGCAGCCCTTCCTGCTCGTATGGTAGCAGCACCCTTTTTGAGGCAACGTCCCTCATCCCCAACCTTTCACTCAAGGAGACGCACCTGGGCATAGAGCCATGTCTCGTACTCCAGGAAGTCCCCTATGTCTCTGACTTCCAGTAGCCCTTCCTGCTCGTATGGTATCAGCACCTGCCAGGGGGACAGTGAGGAGGGAAGGTGATTATTTTGTCAACTTCACAATGATCTTTCTGCATCTTGAGACATCTAAAAATTCCAGCCGCTCATACAGCCCCCTTCCATCTAATTCTGAGTCACCTTGCCTTACCATTGCTCATTTGCCTGCCTGCCATGCCAAGCGAACTGCCATGCCTTTCCCACCCACTCTCACAGAGATAAGTCTCACCTGAGCAACTTCGTCGTCAATGCCCCCTGCATCGTACATAATAGAATAGTCCACGCCCAGATGATAATGATACTCCAACCACTCGTACAGCCTCCTCTTATAACTGCTCTTCTCAACCACCCAAGGAGACATGTGGCTCACTCACCTGAGTGACTTCGTCGTCAATGCCCCCTGCATCGTACATAATAGAATAGTCCACGCCCAGATGATTATGATACTCCAACCACTCGTACAGCCTCTTTCCATCCAGTTCCGAGTGTACTGGCGGCGAGCAGAACGCGACGCGGTGCTTATAAGGGGGATGCGGTTCCAGGGAGACTGGGAAGGCGTTGGGCGGCTCGTGGTAGGCGACTAGCTGCTGTGTGTTGACTGATATGACCCGCGAGCCATGGGTGGCTTGCACTTGGACCTGGTAGGCGATTGCAGGGAAGGCAGGGTGGGAGAGAGGAGTAGCTGTAGGCGACTAACTGCTGTGTGTTGACTGATATGACCCGTGAGCCATGGGTGGCTTGCACTTGGACCTGGTAGGCGATTGCAGGGAAGGCAGGGTGGGAGAGAGGAGTAGCTGTAGGCGACTAATTGCTGTGTGTTGACTGATATGACCCGTGAGCCATGGGTGGCTTGCACTTGGACCTGGTGTGATTGCAGGGAAGGCAGGGTGGGAGAGAGGAGTAGCTGTAGGCGACTAACTGCTGTGTGTTGACTGATATGACCCGTGAGCCATGGGTGGCTTGCACTTGGACCTGCGGGCATGGCAGGAGAGAGGAGTAGCTGAAAAAAGTGGTGCAGATATGCTTATAAGGGGGATGGGGTTCCAGGAAGACAAGGAAGACGCTGGGTGGTTCACGGCAGGCGACTAGCTGCTGTGTGTTGACTGATATGACCCGTGAGCCATGCGTGGCTTGCACTTGCACCTGGTGTGATGGTGAGAGTGCAAGAAAGAATGAAGGTAAAACTGTGACAAGTGGAGTAGGTGAATAGCTGCTGTGTGTGTGTTGTGTGTGATTGCAGGGGAGGGCGGTGGTATGGGAGATGCTGTTGCAAGTGGCACAGATATGCTTATAAGGGGAACTGGGGCTCCAGGCCTCCAGGAAAACCGGCAATATGTTGCCCCAACCTAACCGAACCCAACCCAGGCCAACCAAACCCATCCCACTCCAGCCGAACCCACCTGCAGCAGCAGCTTGCCCCCTTGCGAGGCATGAGTGTCAGCTCTGAGAAAGCATTTAAGCACCACCGTTTCATACTCCAAGTCGTTGTGCTCCCCCGGATAAAACACCTCCACGCTCCCCATTATGCCTGAGTCAACTGAAAAAAAACCATCTCAAACCAGCTCTACCCAGCCCAACCGAGCCCACCTGCAGCAGCAGCTTGCCCCCTTGAGAGGCATGAGTGTCAACTCTGAGAAAGCATTTGAGCACCACCGTTTCATACTCCAAGTCGTGGTGCTCCCCCGGATAAAACACCTCCACACTCCCAGGAATCCCCGCATCCCCCGGGGCGGCCCCGTTGTCGTGCCATGAGCACCCCGGGAAGCGCGTGCGAGCGCGGAGGCGCAGCGCCCCCAGACCAATCACAGCGAAGGAGCTGCCGCCCAGCCGGTACGCACTGTAGCGGATGAACCCCTTGGGCCCGGCCTGGGAGAGGGAAGGGAGGGGGGAGGGAGGGGGGAGGGAGGGGCGGAGAGGTCAGAGAGATGGTGGAGAGTGGGAATGAATGGGGAGGGGGGGGGGGGGCTGTACACGATAGGACATCTCCATGCCTCCACACTCCCCGGAATCCCTGCATCCCTCTGGGAGGGCCCGTTGTCGTGCCACGAGCACCCGGGAAAGCGCGTGCGAGCGCGGAAGCGCAGCACCCCCAGACCAATCACAGCGAAGGAGCTGCCGCCCAGACGGTACGCACTGTAGCGGATGAAGCCCTTGGGGCCGGCCTGGGTGAAGACGGGGAGGGAGGGTTTGTGAGGAGGATTCCAGAGACGTGTAAAGTTGCATTGAAAAACGTAACCACTGTAGCAGGCGAACCCTTTGGGCCCAGCATAGGTGAGGGAGGGGGGTGGGCTTGGGGAACAAAAAGGGGCAGTGGTACGTGGAAGAATCAAAAAGGGAGGCAGACGGAATAAGGAGTGGGGATGATGGGAGGAACAGTTCAAAACGGTACTCTCTGATGCAGCGGAACTGAACGCAGCAGGAGCGGAGCCATGCTAACTGGCAGCTTTCAGCAGCACAGAACAACTGCATTCTGACCCACACTGACAGTAAAAAAAAACTCATGCAATATTTTTAGGTAACACCCCTCATCACCTCCTCTGCATTCTTCTGCTGCAGCTGAACCGACCGCAACAGCAGAGCCACGCTGACAACCGTCAGCGCCAGGAGCAGCAGCAGCACGCGCAGCGGGGAGCAAAAGCGTCCGGAAGCCTTCGCCTTCCGTTTGCGCGCGGCGTTGTGCAGCGGAAGCGAGCCGCCATGGAGAATCCGAGCGAGCGCGAGAAGAAAAGCCTTGTTCATTGCAAGCCGGTACTTCCTCCTGCTGATTCAGGAAATCATAACTCGATCACAGCCAGCGGACGCGGAAATTCTGAGCCAAACGAGCATCGTTCATAAGGAACCGACGAGGCTACACTCCTACTGGGAGAGCCTGCGGGTTGACGCAACAAAACGTTTAAAGCTGTTCACAAGTGGTTTCAACGTTCGGGACTGCAAATGTGAATCGGTTGTGTGGGGCCAAGACGAACGGACAACGCTTGTTTCGAGCATGACGGATGTTGGCAGGCGACCATCGGCGGGCTTCTGAGTCGAGTCGAAAGCTATCACGAGCGTTTTCTTATAAAGGACGGTGATAAGATGGCTCAGTTGAAGCTAAAGAGACGAAGACCTTGCTAAGAGAGTTGTCAGGAATGATCAAAAGAGGTGCATTCTGACTTGTGGCTTGTTGATCACGACAAATGGTGGTACAACGACGATATTTTTTCATGGACGACTCGGAGACGATCAAACGCGTACGGTGGTGTCCGGTCGTGTCGCCGCAAGGATTGCTTCAGGTGAATATACTGCTCTAACGGCTATGTGGAGCATCACAGAAAACATCGAGACTGTCGCGATACCAGCGACAGAAGGCACAGGAGGATCTGGTGTGCGGGACCACAAACAAACCATACTCGGCGGCGTAGCAACTGGTTTGTGTTGCGTCCAAGGAGTGTCAAACTTTTCCGTACGATGCTGTGCATTTTGGAACGTTTCGTAGGCTAACCACTTTGAACAACACCATTGCTGCTCACACCTCTAAACATTTGTTATGTGGGCTTCAAACGAGCTTCCGAAAGACTATAAAGAAGAGGTTTGAGACGGAGATTCAGCAGCACTTGCCTTCTCCACCATCCAATCATGGGCGGGCGAGCAACCTCGAAATCATCGAAGGTTCTGACACGGAACAAGCCCCCTCGATAACCGCACAGCATCCGATTTATTTTGCTGAAATGTCTTTGTCCAAAGTATGAAAAATCTCCGTAACGGAGAGACCCAAAACGGAGATTTGGCTTTCCCTTCCACCCTCTCTTTAGATAGTTCCGACGTGCCCCTCGTCACTCTCTTCTCTCTTCCTTCTGGAAACCCCGACCAGAAACCCTAGCATCACCGAGGAACGTCATCCTGCCTGGGCTATGCCTGCAGGTTGCTTCTGTTGCCTCCTATGAGTCTCTGACTTTCTCCTCCCCCTCCCCTCGGGGATTTAAACTAGAAAAGCCAAAAAAAAAGGAGTCTCATCGAGGTCTCGCTTCGCGTCTTAGAAAACCCCAAAAAAATCTAGAAAACCAGAAAATTAGGCCAGAAACGCGTGTGGTTCCAGTAGCGGTTTTTGGCTTCCGATCTTAGATCGGACGTTAGGGCTTAATTCTCCCCAGCCCTAGTTAAGTATCGACGTTGCATCAGAGCAGGTCGGGTCATCAGGCATCAGTTCCATCGGAGCCAACACCTTTTGGAATCACCATTTCGCAGCACTAATTACCCGGAGCAGGCAGTTTCCGGAAGTTCCTTCTTTCTTCGAACCGTTCTCAACCGCTTTATCTCTCTCTTAACCTCTCGAGAAGCCATGGCTACCGCGGGAGCCGCAGCGCCGTCGGCGTCACTGTACGTGGGCGATCTGGACAAGGAGGTGACGGAGGCGCAGCTGTACGAGCTCTTCAGCCAGGTCGGCCCTGTCGCGTCCATCCGCGTCTGCCGCGATGCCGTCACGCGCCGCTCGCTCGGCTACGCCTACGTCAACTACAACAGCGCTGTCGACGGTTAGATCTCTCGCTCTCTCCCTTTCCGTTTTCCCCGCTACCTAGTCTGTTTCCGGCCCTTGCCTCTATTTCTGCGGCGTCTCAAAATACCGTCACGTTACCTGCAACAATGCTGTCTGTTAGATCTCGTTCTCCCTTCCCTCAATCCTCGGCATTAATTTTAATGAATTGCTCGTCATTGCCGTTCGTACACTTGCCCTTTATTTGGCGATGCGTTGTTGGTAAGCTGAGAAAGTTGGTTGCGTCGTTCACCTGCACGGACAACGTTCCCCGGTAGAGATTCTAAGAATTCTCAAGTTAAGAGGACTACATGCTTGTTTGCTGCATGAAGTGACTTTTCTAAGCTTGAACTGGCCTGCTTGTCTAGTTGCGTGTGATGGGATCGGTAGATGATAGCTGGCGGCAGGACGCAATTCTTCAAGTGTATGACACGTTCTCGTGTTCCTTGATCGCGAATTGGATATCGTAACCTACTGGCATGTTTGATTAGAACCATGAGGCTGTTCTGTATGACGTGCGATTCTAATGCATTCGATTCCCAGCTTTTTTTTTTTCCAAATCTTCCGTTCCGTCTCCTCTTTCCCATCTTTGCCCCCCCGTACCCCTTATGCCTCGCTCTCTCTCCCCTGTGTGCCCTTCCATATTCGCGTGGAACACGTCCTCGTTACTGCCGCTTCGTTTCCGTGTGGATTGTTGCTTCAACAGAGCATGCAGGTAAGGCGTCACTACAGCTAAATATCTCCTCTATCAAGACTTCGTTCTACTGTTGACCTCTGCACTGTAGGATTCAGCCGATTGTAGACTTCCGCCGATTGTAGTCTTCCGCCGATTGTTGTCTTCCGTGATTGTAAACTTATTCCGATTGTAGACTTCCGCCTATTGCAGACTTCCGCCAACTTCCAAGCACGCTCTAGGTCTCGGCCTATTTTCCCCTACTGTAGACTTCCTCCGTTCCTCCTTCATCCGCCCGTACCTTCCCGCGCGTCTCTTCCTTGTATCTCACCGCGGCTGGTATATCGCCTCGGGAATGCCCCGCCATCGGCGTGTTTGTTTCTGCGGGTCGCGCTCCAGCGAATTCCGTTTCGCAAATCGCACAACCAGCCTCAGAACGACATTGGCTCATGGGTCGCTCGTCAACCCTTGAGGGCTGGTCTCCGTGCAGACTGAAATTGATATATCCACTCGCCTCTCTGCATATCAGTCCCCATTTACCTGTCGCTTTCGCGATCGAAACATCGCAACGGGGGCGTTCAACCACCGCAAGGTGAACTAACTTCCTTCTTGTTCCCTACGTGTTCACACTCTCGCTCTCTCCCGCTCTTCTCCCCGCTCCCCCCCCCCTCCCCCCTTCCCCGCCCGCGCAGCGGAGCGCGCAATGGAGGCGCTGAACTACCGCGAGGTGAACGGGCGGCCCATCCGCATCATGTGGTCCCACCGCGACCCCAGCCACCGCCGCAGCGGCGTCGGGAACATCTTCATCAAGGTGCGAAGCGTTCCGTTTCTTCTTCGCGAATTCGTGGTAGCGGTTTCGCCAACAGCCCGGAATCTTATCGTGACCCTCCCTTCTTCGTCCCTGCCTCTTTTCCTCTCCCTCTCTCCCTCTCCTCTCCTTCCCCTCGCCCCCTCTCCCTTCTGCCTCTCCCTTCTGCCTCTCCCTTCTGCCTCTCCCGCTCCTAGAACCTGGACTAGTGGATCGAACATAAGGCGCTGTGCCATTGATACCCCTCACTTGCCCCCCCACCCCCCCCTCCCCTCCCCTCCCCTCCCCTCCCCTCCCCTCCCCTCCCTCCCTCCTCCCCTCCCCTCCCCTTCCCACCCCTCCCCTCCCCTCTCCTCCCCTCCCCACCCCTCCCTTTCCCTCTCTTCCCCACTCCTCCCCTCCCCTCCCCTCCCAACCCCTCCCGTCCCCTCCCGTCCCCACTCCTCCCTTCCCCTCTCCTCCCCTCTCCTCCCCTCTCCTCCCCTCTCCTCCCCTCCCCTCCCCTCCCCTCCCCTCCCCTCCCGTCCCGTCCCCTCCCCTTTCCTCCCACCTCGCCGTCCCGCTCTCTCCCCAATTTCTCCCTCCCTAATTTCTTCCCCTCCCCCCCCCTCCTCAGAACCTGGACGAGTCCATCGACCACAAGGCGCTGCACGACACGTTCAGTGCGTTCGGCCCCATCTGGTTTATTGAAGGGGCAAACCAACGTTCTTTCCCGCTTCCTCTTTTTCCTTCCTCCCTCCCCACCACACACCCCCCACCCCCCTCCTCCCCTCCCTCCCCCCCAGAACCTGGACGAGTTGATCGATCACAAGGCATTGCATGACACGTTCCAGCCCGTTCCTCTCTCTCCCCCTCCCGTCTCTCCCCCTCCCCTCCCCTCACCTCTCAGAACCTGGACGAGTCGATCGACCACAAGGCGCTGTAAGACACGTTCAGCGCGTTCAAGGGTACGGCTTCGTGCACTTCCACACGTCTCACACCCCCTTTCCCCTCTCCCTTGTCCCTCCCTTCCCTTCTTCCCTCTCTCCCCGCGTTCTCCTTCCCTATTTCCCACTCTCCCCCCCTCCCTGCCGGCCTTTTTCCTGCTCTCCCCCCTCGGCCCCACCACTCCCCACCCCTCAGAACCTGGACGAGTCGATTGACCACAAGGCGCTGCACGACACGTTCAGCGCGTTCGGCCCCATCTGGTCGTGCAAGATCGCCGTCACGCCCGAGGGCAAGAGCAAGGGGTACGGCTTCGTGCACTTCGAGACGGAGGAGGCGGCCAACCTGGCGATTGAGAAGGTCAACGGCATGCTCGTCGAGGGCAAGAAAGTGTGAGTGCCGTTGACTGGCGTTGACTACGGTTGACTGGGTTTGACTTTTTCTTAGTAGGGCAGGAGAGGCACAGGGAAAAGGGAGGGGGGGGGGGGGGGGCTTGGGGGGGCGTTGGGAAGCGGGGGGAGAGAGGGCGAAAGAGGGGTTGAAAGAGGCAACGGGTAAGGGGGGGAGGCGGCGGGGGAAGGGGCACGCCCGAGGGGCAAGAGCAAGGGGTACGGCTTCGTGCACTTTGAGACGGAGGAGGCGGCCAACCTGGCGACTGAGAAGGTCAACGGCATGCTCGTGGAGGGCAAGAAAGTGTGAGTGCCCCAGGAGTTGACCGCGGTTGACATAGGTTGGCTGGGTTTGACTGGTGCTGTTTGCGGTTGTCTGCGGCTGTGTGGGATTGGTGGGGATGAGTTGGCTTCCTTGTGGCTACAAAAAAAGTCATGGATGTTCTCTCCTTTACTTGAGAAAGGACTAGGGGATAGGCATGGTTAGATTTTTTTAGATTTTTCAGGCGCCTAAAAAAAATCCTTCAGTTGAGAAAAGGATTAGGGGATAGGCATTGGGGGGGGCATAAGGAGAGACGCGGGAAGTGAGGGCTGGGAAGGGGCATGGGGAAAGGCGGGGGGTGGCATGGGGAGAGGCGGGGTGGTGGCATGGGAAAAGGCATGGGGAAAGTCATGGGAAGAGGCGCGGGGAGAGGCATGGGGAAAGCGTGGGAAGTGGCATGGGGAGAGGCTTGGGGGAAGGCGTGGGAAGTGGCATGGGGAGAGGCATGGGGGAAGGCGTGGGAAGTGGCACGGGGAGAGGCATGGGGGAAGGCGTGGGAAGTGGCACGGGGAGAGGCATGGGGAGAGCAGGAGGCGCAGAAGGAAAAGGCTGTGAGTGAAGCAAGACCATGGGGTATGGCTATGATGATTCCATGCCTCCATGGCCCCCGCCCCCTCCCCGAGTCCCCTTCCACCCCCCACTTTCCCCTTTCCCTCCCCTTCCCTCACTCTCTCTATCATCTCCCCTTCGCACTTTCTCATCTCACCCCCCTTCCCCGCCCTCTTCCGTCTCTCCCCTCCCCCTCCGCCTCCCCTCCGCCTCCCCCCCCGCCTTACAGCTTCGTGGGCAAGTTCCTGAAACGCGGAGAGGGACACGGAGGGGCAGCAGGTGCGGTTCACCAACTTGTTTGTCAGAAACTTCCCGCCCGACGTCACGGAGGAGCAGAGCAGCTCGCTGCCTGCTTCTCCGAGGTCACACACCCTACTGCCTCCTCGCTCTCACCATCTACGCTCCTCTCTTTCCGTTCGCCCTTTCCTTCCCCCCTCCGCCCTTTTCTTCCCTCCTCCGCCCTTTCCTTCCCCCCTCCGCCCCCTTTTCTCCCTCCCCTCCTCCCGGCCCTGTCCTCTCTCCCCCCTCCTGTTCCAGCTTCGTGGGCAAGTTCCTGAAACGCGGAGAGAGGGACACGGAGGGGCAGCAGGCGCGCTTCACCAACGTGTTTGTCCGAAACCTGCCTGCGGACGTCACAGAGGAGCAGCTCGCTGCCCGCTTTTCTGAAATCGGCCCCATCACCAATGCAGTTGTGATGCGCGATGACGCGGGGGTTTCCAAGGGCTTTGGGTTTGTCAACTTCCAGGACCCGGCCAGCGCGCAGGAGGCTGTGGAAAAGCTCAACAACGCTCAATTCGGTGCGTCTTTCCAGTCCTTAACGTTTTAGTCTCTTCACCCTGGTTGGGGTTGAAACCGTCACTCCACGGAGGAGCAGCTCGCTGCCCGCTTCTCCGAGATCGGCCCCATCACCAACGCCCTTGTGATGCGCGACGACCAACTTCCAGGACCCGGCCAGCGCCCAGGAGGCAGTCGAGAAGCTCAACAACGCGCAGTTTGGTGCGTGCCTTTTGAAATCTAGGGCTTGTTAGGGTCAATGAGACGTCTCAAATGGTGGTGATGTGCGATGATTCGGGGGTTTCCAAAGGCTTTGGGTTTAACAACTTCCATGACTCGGCCAGTGCCCAGGAGGCCGTTGAGAAGCTCAGCAACGCGCAGTTCGGTGCGTTTTTTGGCCTCTTTGAGTCATAGTGATTGATGGCGCGGGGGTTTTCAACGTTCAGGGGCGGTTGAGAAGTTTTGAGATGCGCACTTTGTTGCGTCACTTTTTTATTCTGAGTTCTGTTGATTCCTGGAGTTCAGTATAGGAGTTGTTCGGAGCCTCAGCTTCCTTTCTTTTTCTTCTCCTCGACTTCCCCTCCCCCCTCCCTTGTCCCCACCGAATCCCCCCAACCCTCCCCCCCACCCCACGCCGCTTTTCTCTTCTGTTTTGCCAGGCTCGAAGGCGATTCTGGTGGCACGAGCACAGAAGAAGTCAGAGAGAGAGCAGATGCTGCGGAGCCAGTACGAGGAGAAGAAGATGGAGCGCCTGCAGCGCTTCCAGGTGATTATATGGAGGGAGGGGAGAAGGGGAGAGTGGGGACTGGGTCACTATTTGTGACTGTAAAGGGGTAGGGAGGCATTTATGGAGCAGATGCTGTGGAGGCGGTATGAGGAGAAGATCCTGGAGCGACTGTATCACTTACAGGTTGACTTTTGAGGCGCCTTATAAGGGGTAGAAGTGAATATGGAGCAGATGATGTGGAGGTGGTATGAGGAGAAAATCCTGGAGCGACTGTATCACTTACAGGTTGACTTTTGAGGCGCCTTATAAGGGGTAGAAGTGAATATGGAGCAGATGATGTGGAGGCGGTATGAGGAGAAAATCCTGGAGCGACTGTATCGCTTACAGGTTGACTTTTGAGGCGCCTTATAAGGGGTAGAAGTGAATATGGAGCAGATGATGTGGAGGTGGTATGAGGAGAAAATCCTGGAGCGACTGTATCGCTTACAGGTTGACTTTTGAGGCGCCTTATAAGGGGTAGAAGTGAATATGGAGCAGATGATGTGGAGGTGGTATGAGGAGAAAATCCTGTAGCGACTGTATCGCTTACAGGTTGACTTTTGAGGCGCCTTATAAGGGGTAGAAGTGAATATGGAGCAGATGATGTGGAGGTGGTATGAGGAGAAAATCCTGGAGCGACTGTATCGCTTACAGGTTGACTTTTGAGGCGCCTTATAAGGGGTAGAAGTGATTATGGAGCAGATGATGTGGAGTGGTATGAGGAGAAAATCCTGGAGCGACTGTATCGCTTACAGGTTGATGGGTTGAGGGTTAGTCTCGTTGGGGGTGTGAGTGTGAACAATGAGGTGCAGGGCAGGAAAAGGGGGGCGCATGTGCCATAGGTGACTTTTGAGTTGACTCTAAAGTCACCTCGTTGGGGGTGTGAGTGTGAACGATGAGATGCAGGGCAGAAAACGGGGGGCGCATGTCCCATCCTCCCCACCCCTCCTCTTTCCAGCCCCACTCCTCCCCTTCCCCACACCCGCATCTTCCCTCCCCATCCAGACCACCAACCTGTATGTAAAGAACCTTGAAAAGGCAGTGGACGATGAGCGGCACAGGGTGGGGGTGTGAGGCCACGTAATTTATCCTTTCCCACCCCGCCTCCTCTGTACATGCCCTCTCTGCTCAGACCACCAATCTGTATGTGAAGAACCTCGAGGAGGCAGTGGACGACGAGAGGCTCAAGGCCGAGTTTGCCGGGTTTGGGACGATCACATCGGCTAAGGTGATGCGCGACGACAAGGGCACCAGCCGGGGCTTTGGGTTCGTGTGCTTCTCCAACACTGATGAGGCCAGCCGCGCCATCATGGAGGCCAATGGTGAGTGTCTATGAGGTTGCTTCTAGGGGTTTTGGTTTGGGGGTTCAGGTCTAAGGTTCGGGGTTTGAGGTTTCGGAGTTTGCCAGTCTCGGAACGACAAGGGCACCAGCCGGGGCTTTGGGTTCGTGTGCTTCTCCAACACTGATGAGGCCAGCCGCGCCATCATGGAGGCCAATGGTGAGAGTTGTTAAGGGTTGCTTGCTTGTCAGGAGTCAGTTGAGGGGTTCGGAGTTGGGGGTTTGGGTTCGCAAGGAGGTGCACCAGGCCCAGCTGCAGCAGCAGCATCAACTGCATACACCTCATGCTCATCTGCTACCTGCTCCCCACTCCTCACATCCACCCATTTTTGAGGCGCCTCAAAAGTATGCTCATCTGCTACCTGCTCCCCACTCCTCGCATCCACCCATCCTCCGTTTTCCCTCTCCCATTCAGGTCGTCTGGTGAACGGGCGTCCCCTCTACGTGGCGCTAGCGCAGCGCAAGGAGGTGCGCCAGGCGCAGCTGCAGCAGCAGTTCGCGCTCAGGGGCGCGCTCCCCCCGGGCGTCCTCCCCCCAGGCGCAGCCCTCCCCCCAGGCGCAGTTCTCCCCCCCAACGCTGCTGCTGCTGCTGCCGCCGCCGCTGCTGCCGCTGCTGCTGGGGGACCTATCCCTGGGGTGGCAGGGGGGCCGGGGGGGATTCCGCCTGGTGCGCCCATGTTTCCCCCTGGTGCGCCGATCTTCTATGCTGCACCTCCCCCAGGGGTGCTGGCGGGGGGCGCGGGCGCGCAGGGGCAGGCGCAGAGGCAGGGGCAGGGGGTGGTTTATCCGCAGATGATGGGGAGGGGCGCGTGGAGGGGGCCCATGCCGAGAGGAGGGTTCCAACCCATGCCCAACTACAATGTGAGTGGCGGTGTTACATGAGGACGGGTATGGGGCGGAACAGGGGCAGGGCGCAGGGCGCAGGGGCAGGGGCAGGGCGCAGGGCGCAGGGGCAGGGGCAGGGCCAGGGCCAGGGCCAGGGCCAGGGGCAGGGGCAGGGGCAGGGGCAGGGGCAGGGGCAGGGGCAGGGGCAGGGGCAGGGGCAGGGGCAGGGGCAGGGGCAGGGGCAGGGGCAGGGGCAGGGGCAGGGGCAGGGGCAGGGGCAGGGGCAGGGGCAGGGGCAGGGGCAGGGGCAGGGGCAGGGGCAGGGGCAGGGGCAGGGGCAGGGGCAGGGGCAGGGGCAGCGGGATCGGCGAGTCAGAGGCAGTAGCAGAGGCAGAGGCAGAGGCAGAGGCAGAGGCAGAGGCAGCAGCAGAGGCAGAGGCAGAGGCAGAGGCAGAGGCAGAGGCAGAGGCAGAGGCAGAGGCAGTAGCAGAGGCAGAGGCAGAGGCAGAGGCAGAGGCAGCAGCAGAGGCAGAGGCAGAGGCAGAGGCAGAGGCAGAGGCAGAGGCAGAGGCAGAGGCAGAGGCAGAGGCAGAGGCAGAGGCAGAGGCAGAGGCAGAGGCAGAGGCAGAGGCAGCAGCAGAGGCAGCAGCAGAGGCAGAGGCAGAGGCAGCAGCAGAGGCAGCAGCAGAGGCAGAGGCAGAGGCAGAGGCAGAGGCAGAGGCAGAGGCAGCAGCAGAGGCAGAGGCAGAGGCAGAGGCAGAGGCAGCAGCAGAGGCAGAGGCAGAGATTGCCCCATTTCTACCTGGGCTAACTTATTCTTTCCCTTCTTTCCCTTTGCCCATCCTCCCCGTCTCCATCCTCCCCGTCTCCATCCCCCAGGCGTCCATTGGTCCGCGCCAGCGCCAGGGGCGGGGGCGACCACAGCAGGGGCAGCAGCCTCATTTCGCCTTTTTCCCTCTTCCGTTTTCCCCGCTTCCCCTTTTCCTGCCCCTCCCCTTCCGCCCCTCCCCGTCTCCATCCCCCAGGCGTCCATTGGTCCGCGCCAGCGCCAGGGGCGGGGGCGACCACAGCAGGGGCAGCAGCCTCATTTCGCCTTTTTCCCTCTTCCGTTTTCCCCGCTTCCCCTTTTCCTGCCCCTCCCCTTCCGCCCCTCCCCGTCTCCATCCCCCAGGCGTCCATTGGTCCACGCCAGCGCCAGGGGCGGGGGCGACCACAGCAGGGGCAGCAGCCACAGCAGGTGAGGGGAACGGGGAGATGGGGGAATGAAGGAGAAGGGGGAGACATGGGGGGGAACGAGTGAAATGGGGGGACATGGGGGGGATGGAGGGAGTGGGTGGGGGGATGTGAGGGATGGGACGGGTGGGATTGTATGTGTTGTTTGACTAAGCTTTCCCAATCCCTCTGCTGCCACTGCTCTGTCTGCTCTCTCTGCTCCTGCTGATCTCCCTGCTCTCTCTGCTGAAATGCCCAACGCCCTTAGTGTTCCTCCTGCCCTCATGGGAGCCGTGCCAGTGCCGGTTGTGCCAGTCCTAATGGCACCGGGCGTCTGTCTCTCATCACCCACCCAAGCATCTTCTCCCAGCTCTGTACCGTTGCCAACCGTTTTCAACGCCCGATTTTGTTCCCGATGCCCATTCTGTTCCCCTTACCCCAGATGCTCCCCATGGGGGCAGTGCCAGTGCCAGTGGTGCCGGTCCCCACGGCACCTCAACTCTCACACTGCATTCTTGCTATCCCCTCCTCTCTGTTTCCTTTCTGAACCCACTGCTTCAGATGCTCCCTATGGGTGCAGTGCCAGTGCTAGTGGTGCCGGTCCCCATGGTGTGGGTAACGTAACGACAGCTACCCCCTCTCTCTCTAGTGGTGCCGGTGCTAGTGGTGCCGGTCCCTCTCTCCCTCCCCCTTCTCCCTCTCTCCCTCCCCCTTCTCCCTCTCTCCCTCCCCCTTCTCCCTCTCTCCCTCCCCCTTCTCCCTCTCTCCCTCCCCCTTCTCCCTTGCTACCTCCCCTACCCCCCATCAATCCAGATGCTCCCCATGGTTGCTGTGCCAGTGCCAGTGGTGCCAGTCCCCATGGCACCAGGCGTGGTCCCGACTGCTGTGCGCCCATGCCTCTGCCCACCCATGCTTGCCCTCTCTTCCTTCGCCCGAAACCCTAACCCTATCCCTCCAGATGCTCCCCATGGGGGCAGTGCCAGTGCCAGTGGTGCCAGTCCCCATGGCACCTGGTGTCGTCCCGCCTGCTGCGCCCATGCCTCTGCCGTCCGATCCGCTCAATCCGACGGCCCTCGCTGCAGCTCCGCCCGCCCAGCAGAAGCAGATGCTGGGAGAGCGCCTCTTCCCGCTCATCCAGCAGCATCAGGTGGGTTGAAAGGGGTAATGAGCGGTTCTGAGGGGGAGCGATGGTCTAAGGAATGGGTGCTGTAAGGTCAAGTGCGGTTGAGTTGACGCAGAAGCAGATGCTGGGAGAGCGCCTCTTCCCACCCATCCAGCAGCATCAGTTGGAGGAGCAGGAAGAGAAGGGGTTTTTCTGGTACATGGTGGTGAGGTGCTTTCTGATTCAGGTTGCTCAGGTGCCTCCTGGCTCAGGTGCGTTCTGTTTCAGGTGTTTTCTAGCTCAGGTGCTTGCTTGATCAGGTAAGGGTGAGCTGGTGAGAAAGATTACAGGCATCCTGTTGAAACGACTGCTGAAAGTACGATGCTCCAATGCCTCACCTTATCCCCTGTGTACCTGTCCCAGCTTCCCACCTCCTCATTCCATGCCCTTTCACCTCCTGTGTCTCTTCACTGCATACCAGCCGGAGCTGGCGGGTAAGATCACGGGCATGCTGCTTGAGATGGACAACAGCGAGCAGCTGCTGCTGCTGGAATCACCTTTCTGCTCTGACTTAACCTCCTTGATATCCTCTTTCCCATCGATCCCCCCCACGGTTCCCCCCCATCACAGCCGGAGCTGGCGGGTAAGAGATCACGGGCATGCTCCTTGAGATGGACAACAGCGAGCTGCTGCTGCTGCTGGGATCACCACATTCGTTTACCCTTCACCCCCCTTCCCTCTCCCTTGCATCCCCTTGCGTCCCCTCCTCTCCCAACTCAAAACAGCCGGAGCTGGCGGGTAAGATCACGGGCATGCTCCTTGAGATGGACAACAGCGAGCTGCTGCTGCTGCTGGAATCACCAGACGCCCTCCTGGCCAAGGTGGAGGAGGCGCTTATGGTGCTGCGCCAGCACTCGGGGGAGGCCGCACCTGCTGCAGACGGTGCTGCTGCTTAGTGAGGGGACTTGGCTTCCCCCCCTCCTGGCCAAGGTGGAGGAGGCGCTGTCTGCATGACGAGTCCTGCTGCTGCTGTTTAGATGCGGTTGATGTGACATCGACAAAGGCTCTGTGTGTGTGCGTGGTGTAGCTTTTTGAAGTTTAGGTGTGCTTCCCATCACATGTGTAGGACATGCTTACCCGTCCAGCTACTGCAGTTGTGATTCTAGTTACGTACGGTAGGCTAAAACGACCAAGAGCTTGAGTGCAAACTTGCAAAACCTTCCAAATTTCCAACTTCCTGGTCCTGGAATTGTTACAAGCACAAGACTGACTGCTGAGTTTCCATGACCATTAGGTATACCACACACATTCCATTGTCATTCTCTGAGGAACACAATATCCAAGATTCAGATATGCTGCCTGAAAGAACTGCATTTGCTGCTATCTAATCGAGCTGCATGGGCTGAGTAAAATGCAGCTGCTGCTGCTGCTCCTGCTGATGCTTATATTTTGTTTCAACTGCAGAATATCAACAATGGGTCTTGCTAATGCAGCTACCATTCCAGCTATTGTTGTTGTCGCTCCGGCTGCTGCTTCTGCTTCTGCTGCTGCTGCTGCTGCTGCTGCTGCAGTTGCTGCTGCTGTGCCATGTAGTCCCGCTTGTACTGATCCAACACTGCATCGTTGGTGCTGCAAGAAACGTGTGGGGAGGGGGGTTGGGGGCAATGGAAGGACAAGAAGAGAGCAACAAAGCAATGGGACAGAATAAGGTCGTATCCCGGGCTGGTGGCAAGCGAATTTCCCGCTTGCCACCAACAGTATCTTGCCACCAGCCCGGGATACGACCTAAGGTGCAATGAGTGCAGTTGCTGCTGTGCCATGTGGCCCTGCTTGTATTGATCCAACACTGCATCGTTGGTGCTGCAAGACAAGAATGGATCGAAGACAGAGAAACAAAATGGTGAAAAACAGAGTTGTGTAACATGCTGTATTCTGCTGCAGTTACTGCTGCTGCACCATATAGTCCCGCTTATATTGATCGAACAGTGCATCGTTGGTGCTGCAAGACAAGGGGGCATGGGGGGGAGGCATGGGGAGGTGGCACGGGAAGGAGACACGGGGAGGAGGCATGGGGAGGAGGCATGGGGAGGAGGCATAGAGAGGAGGCATGCGGAGGAGGCATGGCGAGGAGGCATGCAAAACAATCCACCGCAGCACACACACAGATGAGGAGCGCCAAGAAAACTCATGCAGACAAACTTTGAGCCCACTGGCATGTGCCCGGAGATGCCCGAAATGGAGAACACATGCCCATGCACACAGTTAGCACATGCCTTGGTTACACAGTTGCACAGTTACTATTGGTGCAGGCACTGGTTGAGTTCGGTGGCGTGTGCCCGGCACGCACACACAATGGAGAACACACGCCCTCCCCAAACACCTGTTGCACGCACCCAGTCAGCACACGCCCTGCTTTCTTACTATTGGTGCAGACATTGATTGAGTTTGGTGGCATGTGCCTGGCACGCCCACACGATGGAGAGCACACGCCCTCGCCCTCGTGCACACACCCAGTCAGCATACACCCTTCTTACTTACTACTGATGAAGGCACTCGTTCAATTCGGTGGCGTGTGCCCGGCACGCCCACACGATGGAGAACACACGCCCGCGCACACAGTCAGCATATGCCTCTATCTCTCGCGCACACTCTTTGAGTGCTCGCTCCTTCATCTTGCTTCGTAGGGCTGCAGAGAATCCAAAAAAACAAACAAACAAACAAACAAACAAAAACATGCTAGGGAGGGAGTTAAGCGTGCAACTCTTGACTCGACGTGAACAAGGGAGGTCAGCGTACGCCCTATCTCCCTCGCACACTCCTTGAGTGCTCGCTCCTTCATCTTGCTCCGCAGGGCTGCAGGGAACAGGTGAGATTGAGGGAGGGGGATAAGGGTATAGATGAGTTGTGACTCGACTCAAGCGTCAGCATATGCCTCAATTTCCCGCGCACACTCCTTGGGCGCTCGCTCCTTCATCTTGCTCCGATGGGCCAGAGAACAAGGGAGGTGATGCGAGACGGCGTGGGGTAACATTTGAATTGACAAGTAAGTCACGAAACCAATTTGACCAGGACGTTCTTAACTGCTTCCATGTGCTAAATCCTGCTTATTTTCTCAGATTCCTTACCTTCTACGTCGTATCACAAATCCATGATCCCGTACAACTTACCTTCCTCAACCTTCTTCTGCGTCCGCACTTCACTGTCCCTCCCTGTTCGCATCATCTTGCCACCCCTCCGTTACTGCCGCAAACAATACAGTCACCTGCCTGGCTGGCTCTTCCAGCACGACAGAGAAGACTTCGCCGCTCGAAATAGTCACGAGATCTACAGAGTAATAATCAACTGTACTTTCGACCGTATTGTGCGGGCCGTCCTGAGTCTTACTACCCAATTTGCAACATCGCAAATTCCACGTAAAACCGCAGGTAACGTCGTGACAAATGCAGGAGAATCAGTGAGACGCAATACTCAACACCGTTCCATAAGCCTCTGAAGGAGCGCAATATGAATAGTTCTGTAGTCACGGATCCTCTAGTCGTAACTCTGTTTCCCCGCAAAGCGAGTTGGGAAGGTCGCCGGAGCCACTTAAACTAGTCTGCACACATCGGATCGCGTGCTCGTCGTACACACGGTATGCTGGGCCGTGGCGCTCAGGCACAGCGCATGAGCATCAAGCAGGCTATAACGGGTGCAGAGCCAAACTCTGCGTCACGCGACTTGCCCGTACGCTCCACTTGGAAAGAATAAAACTTGAACTGAAAAACCAAGGGAGTCCCAAGTTCACAGCAGAATGAACTGACTTGGCTGCGGTTAAAGTAGGTGCTGGGCATTCAAAAGCTTTTCGTCAAGCAATGAGAACGATTGTCCGGTTCATTGCGGCAAGTACGAGAACGAGACGCGAGGGGGATTGCTGGATACTCGATATGAAGACGATTATGAGTGGGATTTGATTGCTTGGTTGTCAAGGTGGTTCTGATCTGAAGTCGAGCAATTCTGTATGTTTTGCCTGGGCGAAGACTCAATAAGGGTTCAAGTTATGAGTAATCACTCCTAGGGCACGTGATCATACAGAAATAACATAATAATATGCTTAAGCATAAAAAAGGGATTAACGAAGCTAGATTTTCAAGTTCAGTAAATTGGATCCTACCCCGTGCCCTATCTTCTCTCGTTAGCAAAAACTAAACAGCCGTAGCCGGATCTGTCCAGTCTCATGCTTGCTGCCACCACGTCAACAGGAGAGTTGCCATGGGATCCCATGGTAAAAGAGAGCTCCTTAGCACCATGGCTCTTGGACCTCTGGTGAACCAATGACCTAGGCTTCTGCTGCTGACGTGGAGGTGGAGCCCTGGATGCAACAGGTGTGTCAGAAGGGCCTACATGGATGGCCGGTTGGTGCCTGGTGTAATGAGGGGACCAAGCATATTCGGTCCCTGCGAGATTTGAACTCGCGACTGAACGATTCGTCATCCTGGGGCTAGAAACTTGGAGCTTCTGAAGTTCGCCTGGCGAAAGCATCGCCCAATCTTCCTCGCCTGAGCGACGTCGCGGAATGCCAGAGCTCGAAACGACGCTGTTCCGACGACGATGCTGCGGGGGCAAAGAAGCAGCAGCAGGAACCCGGTAACCGAACTCTGGTGATCTCGTGTACTTCGTTTGGGTTGAAGTATCGCGAAGCGGAACGAAATCGTCGATATAACTCGCAGTATCCACATTAGGTTTTCGCGAAGCACTTGCGAAAGCGTATTGCGGGGAACGTTCCACTGGGGAAAATTTCCCTGCGGGGACGTGACACTCGGAGAAGCTTTGCCAGCGCCGGTGAGTCCGCGCCCCCCGCGACCCTCGATTCGGCGGGTAAAACCCTTGCTCTTTCGGCGCCGCTCCACCGTTTCGCGCAAAAGTTGCGGAAGTGACTTCCGGTGCGGGTACAGCTGCTGCAGCGGCAGTGGCGGACGCGGCTGCTGCTGCGGCGGCGGCGGCGGCTGCTGCTGCTGCGGCAGGGGTGATTATTTTCGCAACGTATTGCTGAATAAACGCCTCGTCGTCGTCCGAATCGACATCGTCGTCGGCGACGCTAACGCTAACGACGCTTCCAACCGAGCCAGATCGCCCCATTCTGGCGGAAGTCGAGACTGCGCGAGGCGGAAAGTTTCCGCGAACGGGCGACTTGGGCGGGAGTGGTGATGAGGGAACATCCGCCCACCTTTCCCCGGAGAAATCGAAGCGTAAATCACGGGGACTTGGGCTTGGACTAGGGCACCAGGTATCCTCTATATGGTCCTTGTAGTTCAAATAGTCGCCGTCGGATCCGACTGTGCATCGACGTACGAGCGGGGGAAGCGTCATCCCTGTTTTTTTCCACGTGGCGTGCGTTGCGTTTGCCACGTGTGGTGGTTGAGCGGCTGCGGAGACGTCAGGAGAGGTAATCACGACCCGGCGAATAGCACCGTTGGCTGTAGTACCCGTCGCGGCGACGACAGCAGTTGGCGGCGCTCGTAAGTCGCTGGAATCGTATGTGACCTTTTGCGACGATTCGACGACGGACAGGGATGGGGAACGCCGATGCATCCGCTGCTGACGATACATTTCTGCGGGACGAACGACGGAATCGCGATTTTGCAGAAACTGACCCTGAGTTGCTGGCGATGTTACGACAGCTGGCATCCACTGCATGCCGTTATTTGAGAAGAGTGCTTCCCCTCCAGATCCTGGGAATTGCTGTGGCTGAAACTGCGAGAGGTATGGCGGATAATTGCTATCTCCTCGAAGCATGCAATCAGTAGTCATGTTTGGTGGAAGGAATCAGAGAAAGTGACAGTGTAAGTTGGATATGACGATTTTAGCAAGGACTGGGTGGGGTGGGGAGGTTCAACATTACTTCACAACACAATCACAACCAACTGATCAAAATGAAGTTGTACACGTAGAAAGCGCGTAGCCAGAAGGAAGGAAGCTGAAGGGCAACTCGCATCGCATGACCTTGAACGACAGAGCCCAGTCACCACAAAAGCGAATGCCGCGTGTTATCGTGCTCCCGCATCCAGGACAAAAACAGTCCGTAGGCGAAAGATTTCGTGAAATGCTGCCGAGTTGCTGCGATAAGGCCATTTTTACACCAGTTCTCTTTCGGTCTAGACGAAAAAATAAGCATCAACACGAGCGATACAGGACCAACGTACTTTTAGGGCGCATCACCTCGGGGCTGGAAGGGCCAAATCCGAACATACGTAACGAATTCACTGTACGAACAGTTTCCTGACAAGATCCCAACACAAATTTGAACACCCTGGTGAATGTGACAGCTCGTGACTAGAGGTGACAGCCTGTTCGAACATGCGACGTCGCCAAGTGTTGGACGACGTCGTGAAACGTCGCAAGAAAAAATTTCAGTCGTCTGCCATTCCAGTTTGACCCATTTTTCGCCCACCCAGTCAAAATGTCTCTTCGTGCTCTTTTACTACTGCTCACCTTGATGTTTCCCAGCAACAATGTCATTTTCGATGCACTTTCTCCTGCCCAGCGACACTTGCAATGGTCGCAAACATTCGTATTCGACCCGAAGCCTGCTGACCAATCAAATCAGTCGTCCGTGCGGAATCCCTGTCACCGAGCCCAACTTGTTCGAACTACTCTTTTCGAACGTGCGAAATGAAGAGCTTCGTGCCCCATGTGACAGCTCTGTTCTGATTCGCGAAATTTCCTACTTGCGACGTCGCGAATACCCAAACGATGAGTGACGAAAAAAGTAACATCTCGCCTGTTCGAACGAGCGTGCTGTTCGAACTGAGAGGTGAAGCGCCCTTATGGGGTTGCTATTTTTATGGGGGGTCACTGTCGCTAGGGGTTACTATTTTCTATGCGGCCAGAAAAGGTGCTTTTTTCCAATGCTGCCAGAAACATCCAAACCCGTTCAAGACCGAGGTCCAGCATGGTAATTTCTCATGTGCTTAGATAAGGCGAAGCATGTACAGTACGTGTACAGTCGATGCTCACCTTATCACAAAACATTTGCTCCTTACAATCAGAAATTTACTCACAATTGCATGTTTTACCGGGTGATGTCACAAGGGGTACAGTCACTCAAAATTTTGGTGGAATGTGGTTTTTGTCGGGCAGTTGTGCAGGGCGCTTCGGCATTGGCACACAAGACAAGCACTACAGCAAATGCTGCGAGTTTCTTACCGATTTAGAGCGAAGATTTCGCTTATTTCGCTAGTGGTATTTGTCTCCTCGTACAGGGACCCGAAATGCAGCGCGAAGCCACTGATGGCTTTCATGGTAACTGAGAACATGCACAAACAACAACGGACGCTGGTCCACAGTACCTGGGAAAAGTTAAACATGTTACAACCACGCAACCCTACAATCACCTTATGCCAGTGGCGACGTGCGCGAACACCAAGCGAAATAGCCTGATCGTTTCAAGAACATCCCGCCCAGCTACCAAGTGTGACTGTAACGCGCTTCAACTGTACACACACACCCCACGAACAAGTTCTAAAAACGAGCTTTACAGTACAGTACTGTTTGCGGATTCATCCACCGAGTCGTGAGTAACGACAACACGACTGTGGGGAAAAGCGTCTTCTGTCCGAGCCAACCGTTACGTGCGACAACAGCGGTTAAAACAAATGCTGGCCTTGCGGAAATAAATTAATGTTTCCCTTTAGCCCCTATTTCAGAGAGCTTTCGAGCGCAGGCGTCAAGTACTCGGGAGTGAATGCAATGTCACGGCCAACAATCCACGAGAACCGCAGTGTCACAAAGCTACGCAGAACCATATCCGATTTGTCCACATCAAATATTGCGCTTAGCGTACTGCACAACTGGCTTGCCTAAGAGTAATCTAGTAGAACTTTGTGAAGCGACACTTAGTGAAGCATTATCCAGCTTCAAACGGTTGTTCCCGCAAAAGCTGAAACGAGCATGACCCTCATGGTGAGCAAGAAAGTGGGAACACTGAACCCACGATCCTAGTGGGACCCCAAAGCCTGAACAAAAAAAAAACACAAAAAAAAAAACAAGTCCTCTTGGCCCACAGGCGCATGCAGCATCAATCAACATTCCATGAAACGACAGAAGTCAACAACAGACGACAGTGCTACACCGAAACTTTGATAATTTCACGCCCTGAACGCCTTCTTTCCAGACACCCTTTTAGGGTGTTCAGTCCGGATAGACGCACACCCTGTCTGTCAATCTGGAACCGGCAGGTCTAGGCTCCCAAAACTCACTCTTTTTAGATCGCCTTCCTGCAAACTTGGGACAGGACAGCCTTCAAAAGTACAAATGTCTCGGTCCAGCCTGGCGGCTTTAACATTGTTTTCACGTTGCTTTCACGTTCTTACATATTCTCGTGTGCGATCAAAACTGCTTGTACGACTCCATCTACGATCTGTGATCGCATCTCAATTCTAGTTGGTCAATCCCAACGGTCCGATCATGTGGGGTGTTCGCACGCTCGGGGCCTCTGAACAATTGCGACGTCTAGATTCGTTCCCCCTCCACCTCATCATCCTGCCCAATCTCTTGCACGTGCCAAGTGCACTTTTTCGGTGTCCTGAGTTTGAATTTTGGACAGCCCAGGAAGGCGATCTTAGACTGAGAATATTGGAAGATGACTAGAGCTATTTTTGTTTGTTTCCGTAAGCTCGCGTTGAGATTGTGTCACCTTATCACTGATCATTCTACGCACATTCCAACCTACCTTTGAAATCAGATTTCTCGAGGGTTAGTACCCCACGTTGTTAAGATAAAGGGAATTATCAGAGATCGGGTGTAACTGGTCTAACTGGTGAAGTTCGGTAAGGTGACTCACCTTTTTGTGGAAGATAATTGGACCTTTAGGTTTGGGAAACGGTTGAAAACAGAACAATAATGTACACCTTGTTCTCGATAATTGCAGACGTCTTAAACGATACCCTAGGGGTACATACCCTGAGTACAACATTTTCGCAGGGTAGTTTGCGGCGTATGTCGAATTATCTGGGGGACTTTCCCGCACCCCTGTCGCGAATTGCGGAAAGCAATAAGAACTTCAGGGCAGCTACCCCCCCTCCCTCCTCACTCGAAACACATTGAACAAGTTTTCAGAGACTGCACCTTGGTGGTGTCGATTCGTAGTCCCTGAAGTTCTGGATGTCCGTCGTCTCGAGCCAGAATAGGTTTGGGGTATCTATAAAACAGAGGGTAGGGGGCGTGCAATTATCGAGAACAAGGTGTACCAGGGGATTAGCCAGCTGTCGTCGCTCTTGTGGGCATTTTGGAGCGACGGAGCGACGACAGCCGTCAATCAGACGATCCGGATCGACAGTGGCTTCATCGACACTAAGGGTGCATTCCGCTCTGGACACTGTCCTAATCGCAGTGTCCCAATTGAGTATACCGCTCCAAACCGAACTAAACCAGAGGCGCGAAAATTTAATAACTAGGGTGAAATTCGGTTTAATAAGATTCAGTGCGGTGGAATCGATTCAGACACTTTCGATTGGGACAGTGTCCAGAGCGGAATGCGCCCTAATACCAAACAAAAAATATGTGTTCAATCTGGTGATACCAAATACTGTAATGATTCACCACCATTTAAAAAACCATAACCTTCTACAAGGCAAATAACATATAGGTGTAACTTCATTCCTTGCCTACTCTTTTTTTTTGTGCTGCCTGTGCATTCTGGACTAGAGTACTTATTCTGTACTTATTAACTTCGTATATGAGATGTACATCTGGGAGATTCTAAAATTAGTCATTCCCTCTCTGAAATAAATTCCACATCTGAACTGAAGCTCACGCGCCGTAACACCCGTGTTCCACACGCCATTGGCGAAGACCTGATTCCGTCATCGTGAGATCGCCGGCGCAGGAGGCGATCGCCACCTGCGGTCAGCGACCCTCCTTGAGCTAACTTTGGCGAACTGCAGGTTACATTCACGTTCGAAAGAAAGTCGGAGCTTGGGGCACCTTTCTCCGACCTTCCAGTCACACCAGTAGGAGTCAGCGCCAGGGGCGCTTTGTTCATGGCGGCTGATTGGTTGTTCTGAGGCGCCTTGCTAGGCACGCGGGTAGGCACGGTACTCCCTCTGTTGGGCAGGAGGCTATGGCTCTTCATCGACGGTGCAGATTGCATCGACGTAGATCTTGACGGCACCGGTGCTGCAGCTTCGGTAACTTGAGTGTTGCGCGCCGAGCCTTGTCCGAAGATCGAGCGGCATATGCGGGATGACATTGGAGAACGGGCCGGCGGATAACGATCTTGTGAAAACCGTTTCTTATCGCCCGCCGCTGACGAAGCTGTTGGCGAAGACGTGGGCGACAGAGCGATGGGCGACAGAGCGACAGGCGATCCAATTTTTGTCCCACTGCTACTACGAGGCACTCCATTGGCAGAGCTAGTGACGAGCCTCTCCAGCGCGTTCAACGCGCGCGCGGCCTCCGCGTGATGCCGCCTGGCGTTCCCGTACAGCTCGACAAACTCGTCGTCTGAGTCAGCATCGGCATCCGCGTTAGTAGGTGTGATTTGCGGTGTCGAACTTCCAGATGATTTGCGGCTGTAGCTAGCGTCTTTAGGGATGGAAGGGAGCGAGGGGGTTGGGAGGCCGATTGGGACCCTTCTCCCGACGACGTCGCCGCGCGATCGGGGCGATGGTGCGACGAGGAACGGCGGTTCGGAGTCGATGGATTTCCTGCTTCGAGGAAACGCCGCCGCGTTGCTTTGCGCCCCTTGAATCTCGCCGTCGCCCGGGGTTACCAGCTCGAATGTCTCCACCTCAGCTGCGCCGTCGAAGTTGATTGGTCGATTGCCCGACCAGGAACTGCGTCTGACGTGGCGGCCGCGGCGCGGAGGAGCCGCTTTACTACTCGTAACGGGAGGGGGCGTGGATGCCTTGGTTCTAATCTCCGGGACAGTCTCTGTCGGAGAGAAAGGCAAAGCAGAAGGTGCGGAGACCGGCCCTGGGGAATACTCGGGGGAAAAAGTGTAGGGTATGGAACCACTAGCGCCGTTCGTAACAGAGGGAGCTTGATTTGGGAATGGCGCCTGGGCGTACGTGTCGGGGATGATTAAATCGGGGACAAAGTCCGTCATGGAGCAGGAGCGTCTGTGACGGCGCTGTTGACGCTCTTGCGGCTGCGGCTGGGGACGACGGTATTCAGGGTTGTCAATAAATGGGTTATCAATCTGTGTTTTGTGGTTGCTGTTGCGGACGGGATTGTAACGAGGGCTGGCTGCTGGTATAATTCTGTCCTGCTGAATTTGCTGCTGAGGATGACCCATCAGATTGCGCTGCTGCGAGGAGTTGAGGAGGTTATTGCTGCTAGAATAAGTCTGGATAGCTTGTTGAGCCGGTTGATGCCCTGTAGTCCCTCGCCTACTGGCTACTTGTGCCGCCATAGCGTGGAAACCAGAGCTAAGGCGAATGAAAGCACTTCCGAGGTCTGTCAAGAGAAGGCTAAGACGAAGAGCTGGGTTCGTTACGGAATTGACGGAGACGTTTGAAATGGAGAAATACAGTAAGAGAGTCTCGACTGGAGAGAACGAACTGGCCTGGGAATCAGAGTCGTGGCTAACAGATTCTTTTGCGAACGACCACAAATTGTCAATGATGTTGTGTGGAGGCTTGACGATCGTTAGAACCACATGATGTGCAATGCATGAAGCAGATGCAACGAGCAAATGCCTGCACTCGGACGGTTCAACAGAGACGCGCTGCGATGATTGGAATCTATGACTCGCAGCCTCCTCACCTCCACAGGCTGGTTCGCACAGCGCTCGCCGTCGAAAACGCTTGTTCCTATGGCCTTTCAGTCGCAATTGAACAGAGTCACAAGCGGTTTGATTCCGTATCTTTCGCGGCATTTGTTGGCACTGTCTTTTGTTCACATCTGTTATTGATGATGATCTAGTACACAGTACAGTGTGTTAGAGTCGCGTCATCCTCCTGTCAGATGCCCTAGGTCGTCTCGACTTTGTTGACTCCACACGGCATCGAGTCTTCCTTTTGCTGTCGCAGCCTGATGCTGTGCGTAGTACAGTGTGCACACTGGCTTGTCCTCATGCCGTTGTGCTTGTGCTGGACCGCAAATCACGGAGTGGAATTGGAAGCTTCATTCATTCACACATCACATGCGGAGAACAGCTCGCACTCACAACTAAATCACATGCTCAAGCAGCTGGCAATCGTTGTCACCAGAGGTGCAATGGGAAGGCGGCACTCTAAACAAAAATATCGAGCCGTGGAAATCATGGTTCCGGGCAAGAAGAACAATCGCCCTTGAGGTGCAGGAGCGGAGCGTGAGCCACAAAATCCACGTAGGACAGATGTAATCCCAAGTGAGCACGTGAAATGCTCATATGCATTTGCTGGTCACAGTGCTGGTTCGCAAGACAACACAGGCTCACCGCGCGGAGCGCAGACACGTTGATTTCGCTGTGGTGCCATTGGTGGAAACCGTCCCAGACGTGATTGTAACCCCTGACGCAGCAGCGAGCCACCCATGGATGCTTCCATGACGTCAATCACGTGACGAAGCAAGGTGCATCCTTCGTATGTGAAACTGTTATCACCGATTAGGCAAGCATTAAAAGATAGAAACAAGTTTCCCTTATGAGTTAAGGTTGACTGTTATCTCATATCTTAATCTATGTTCAGGAGCTAATTGCACGTATCACAGGCTCCATCACAGCGGAAAGGGACAGAGATGGTGAAGACAGGCTAATATCACCAATTACGCCACCTTGGTGCAAATGCACCCCAAGGCACAGCAGCAAAACAGCATCCCACAATGCAAACCTTCCCTGTTTGGTGGGCACAAAGGACAACGGAAGAGAAGGGTGGAGAACAAGGCACTGAATTAAATTGTAAGGACAGAAGGAAAGGTGAAAACGTGTGTTGAAAGGCAGTGTACTGTGTACCACGTTTGGGAATGGCAAAACATATTGATGAAGAGTAGAACACACCTGTAGACAGAAGGACGGCTGGCCTTCCCAGAAAAGGACCAAAACAGGAGGTACACCCCGTGTTATCACAAGCACGTCTGCGCCAGGTGGCAGCCTGGCAGTGGCTGGTGGGATCGACCCCACAATGGCCGTGAACCTGCCGCCCAGGAGGGCAGAGGCCGACGGAGAGGAGGAAGAAGACAAAAGAGGCAAGAGGCGGTCACGGGGAAGAGAACCGCCCACGACGAGGGGGTTTTGGGCGGCGAAGCTAGCAGCTGTGGCTGGCACTGTAGCAGCAGCTGCAGAAACCTGCTGTTGTTGCTGCTGCTGCTGCTGCTGCTGCTGCTGCTGCTGCTGCTGTGGCAGTGGCGATTGCAGGTATTCATCCAGCCAATGGGGATGCGACAGGTGTGCAGCGAAGAGATAGAGCAGTAGATGGGCATCAGTGGGCAGGTCAGGGGACCACGGCACGAGGAACACTCCTTCTGGAGCAGCTTGTAACGAGTATGAAATAGAGGCAGGTTGAGAGGCGGAGAGGGAGGAACGGGTGGAGGGAGAAGGGGAGATTGGGGCAGGGGAAGGGGAAAGTGGGAGGACAGAGGAGGGGAGGGAGGAGGAGGGAGCTTCAGAGGGAAAGGAGGAGTGGAGGGAATTGTGGGTCGGGGTGGCTGGAGCAGTGGCGGAGGCAGGTGTGGTTGCGGAGGTGAGGACGCGGCTGGAATCTCGTGTGAGGAAGCTTCCTCCTGCTGACCACTGGAAGCAGCGCAGACAGGAACCTTCTGCCAGGGCTGGGGGGAACGGAGGGGAAGGAGAGTGGGAGGAGCAAGAGGCACAAAGAAGGGGTGAGGACGCAAAGGGTGATGGAACGAAGAGGGAAAATGAGAGAACTCCCACCCAGGTGGTGCCCATTGGAAGCAGCACAGATGTTTCCCTACTTCCAGGGGTGGGGGAGGGATGAGAAGAGTGAAGAAACCAACAAGAGCAGGTAAGAAGGATGAGTGTAGGTATGAGAGTGGGCGGATGAATGGAGGGAAGGGTATCAAAGGGTAGTGACAGGCAGCGAAGGGTGGCAAAGGGTGGCAAACGGTAGCAAACGGTAGCTAACGGTTGCAAAAGGTAGCAAAGGGTAGCAAAGGAGCTATACTTGAATCACTTTGGAAAGTCTAACGAACAAGAACAAGGAGAGTCACCTGGCCCGCCACTGTCACCCTACCTTTGATTCGTTGCGTGCTGTACTCCAATGGCATGCTGCCACGTGGCAGCAGCCCCTTGGCCCAGTGCCCCCTAAGGACGTCCCTAAGATGCTCATAGTCCGCTATAGCTGCCAGAAGGTTCCTCGCAGCTTCTTTCTGTGCCGCCAGCTGCTGCTGTTGCTGCTGCTGCTGAGGCTGGTGCAAGCCAAATATGGACCCTGCAGGGGGGGCTGGTGAGGAATGGAGGGAAAATTGGGAAGGAGAGGAGCAACGGAGAAGCAAAAGCCCCTCAGTAGGGGTATGGAAATTGCTTGAGCTGCCTTGAACGTGGCTGGTGCAGGCTGAATATGGACTGAGCATGGGGGCTGTTTTTTAGGCGCCTCAAAAATAACCTCCCCACATGCTTGAGCTGCGTTGAACGTGGCTGGTGCAAGCCAAATATGGACCCAGCAGGGGGGCTGTTGAAGAAAAGGAAAGACGGGAAGCAAAGGGAAGAAAGGAAAAAAAGGGAAGAAAGGAAAGAAAGGGAAGAAAGGAAAGAAAGGGAAGAAAGGAAAGAAAGGGAAGAAAGGGAAGAAGAAGGGAAGTAGAAAAGCAAAAAACAGTTGAGCTGCCCAATTACGGGTCCGGCACTGCGATCAAACCCACACAGCTCTTGAAATACTAGTGCAATATCACTAGTGTTTTGGGTCGACTCAAATCGCGAATATCATCCAGTACTAGATGTTTCAGTTGGGAAAAGGCGACTTGTGAGCATAAGGTTTGAGTTGAGACGTCTTGACCCTTAACACTTAGCATTTCCGTTTCCCCCTGCTCCTATCCCACCTGCTCCTATCCCACCTGCTCCTATCCCACCTGCTCCTATCCCACCTGCTCCTATCCCACCTGCTTGACTGGCCGACTGTAGCAGCTGTAGCAGCACCCCCTTCACTTGCTGCAGCCCCTCCCTCTCTCCCATCACACTCCCCTGCACCACCACCACTCTCCCCCCTCCCCCCACCTCCTCCACCCCCCCTCCTTCCACTCCTCCCAACACTCCCACTCCCAAACCAGTGCTGCCTCCTGTTGCCACTCCTGCCGAGCCAGGGGTGGAGGTCTGGCCGAGAGCTGCCGAGCCTGAGGGTGGAGGTGCGGTGGAGTTTCCGAGGCTGTGGAGAGGTTCGAGGGAGAGGGATAGGCCGAGAGGGGCTGCTGCTGCTGACAGCTGTGTGGTAGGCGAAGGGTAGGGGAAAGGACGGGAAGTGGGGGGAAGCAGGGTTGGGTGGGGGGGTTAGAGATGGAGTTTTAAAGGCTGTGGAAAGGTTTGAACTAGAGGGGAAGGCTGAGAGGGGTAGCTGCTGCTGACAGCTGTGTGTATCAGGAAGAGTAGGGGGGAAGAGAGGGGGGTGGGGACATGCGGATGGGAAGAGGGGGGGGGGATTGAGGTGGGGAGGAGGAATGAGGGATTGTAGGGGATTGAGAAGAATAGATTGCGAAGTAGGATTGGGAAAATGGATTGGGACTGGGATTGGGATTGGGGATGGAATTATGGGGAGCTAAAGCAAAGAAAGGCAGCACAGAAAGGCAGCACAGAAAGGAGAATTGTGACTTGCAGCACAGAAAGGAGAATTGTGGAACTTGCAGCTTTGAGACGTTTCATACAGTGCCGTTTAAAAATCTGGCCGTATACACACATGCATGCACCCCACCCCCCCCCCCCCCCCCCCCCCCCCCCCCCCCCCTTTTTTAAGTCGACTCAGAAGTCGCCTCACTTCATGCATGCAAGCAACCCCCCTCCACCCACCCATGCTCACCCAACACCACCCACCCTCACCCATCCCTACCGCAGAGCACCTTGCTTGGCGCCGCCTCAAACTTCTTCACCAGGGCATTCAGCAGGAGCTGTGAGAACCACTGGCGAATCCCTTCCTACCGGGCCTATCCCACCCCATTGCTCCATGCCCCATTCCCAACCCATTCTCATCACCCATCCTCCTGCACACCCACCCTCACTCAACATCCTGGAAACCCCCACCCTCATACTCAACCCACCTACCCTTACCTATCCACACCAACGTTCAAGCACCCTCACCCATTTCCACCGCACAGCACCTTGCTTGGTGCCGCCTCGATCTTCTTCACCAGAGCCTTCAGCAGGTGCTGCGAGAACCACTGGCGAATCCCGTCGCGCCACGTGTCCCTCCACTGCAGCACCCCCAGCCGCTTAAAGCCCTCCTCCTCCTCTTCAGGCAACATGGGCTTTAATCTCTCCACCTCGCCTTTTTTCCCCACTACGGCGGCTCGAGACGGACTAGGGGTTAACCTAGGGTGGACGAAAAGGGGCGAGGATGGGGCGATGAGAGGCGTGACTGTGTCTGATGTGACTGTATCAAAGGGAAGGGAGGAACGAGGAAAGGTGAAGGAGGGATGATAGAGGTCAGGGTGGCTTATAGAGGGAGTAGGTGTGGAGAGAGAAGGGAGGGTGTAACGGTGAGGGGTGGTTACGAACGGTGCAATGGCGTTGGCGTGTGTGTGCTGGTGGGAAGGGGTGGAGAATGGTGGTGGGGAGGACCGGCGGGGGGAAGTGGGGGAAAAGGAGGAGAGGGGGAGAGGAGAAGTAGAGGCTCCAAGGGAGGATGATTTGGGGAGAGTGGGAGTGGTGGGGATGAGAGAATCTGCAAGGGAACGCGGGGAGATGGAAGGAATCTTGTCAATCTTGTCAAAATATTCTGGCGGAAACTGATGATAGCTTGTCGGATAAGCAGCAGAGTAATCCCCTTCTCCTCTTTCTCCTGCTGCTCCTCCTCCTCCTCTTGCTCTCGCTGCTGCTGCTCCTTCGGCTGCTCTACCGCTTCTGCCCACAACGCCACTTCCATCTCCCCCCTCTGCTCCTGCTCCCCCACCCTTGCCCTCCCCAACTGCAGAACCACCACCAGCAGCAGCAGCAGCAGCAGCTGCTGCTGCCAGTTTACCATCTAGGTTCATTAGCAGCTGCTGCAGCTCTTCCTTTGTTTCCACCTGCTTTCTCCGACCTCCCAAGGGCAAGGGAAGCGAGTGCGCGAGAGAGGGAGCGTGGGGGGGAGGCACGGATGGGTGGAGTGAGTGAGAAAGTGAGGAGGAGGAGAGGAGGGAGTGGGAGTGGAGGGGGAGGGCTGGGAGGGAGGAAGGAGCGATGGGTGTGGCAGCGGCCGTTGTTGCCTCTGGTGTGGATTGGTGGGAGAAAGGAGGGTGTGAGAGAGAAGAGTGAGAAAGGGGGGAGTGGGAAGGGTGGTGGAGAGTAGAAGGGGTGGGAGCGAGTGAGGGCTGGCTGGGAAGCGAGTAGGCTCGATTTTGCTCCTGCAGCAGCAGCTGCTGCTGTAGTTGATACTGCTGCTGCTGATACTGCTGCTGCTGCTGCTGCTGCTGCTGCTTATGATGCTGGGTCTGAGGCTGCTTATAGAGAGTACCGTAAATGTTTGCTAATGGCCGTTGTCTCTGGGGGTACAGAGGGAGAGTGGGGAAAGGGGAGGAGGAGGCTGGTCCCTGGGAGGGTGACGGGGAGGGGAGAGGTGAGGACGGCGTGGGAGTGTGAAGGGATGTGCCAGGTGTCACAGGGTTATTGGCCAATCGTTGTGGAACAAGGGGAGCAGCAAATGAAGTCTGCTGGTTCTGCTGCTGCTGCGGGTGCTGCTGCTGCTGGTGGTTGTAGTTCAAACCATACGGAGAGGAGGTGAAGGGGGAAGCAGGGAGGGGAAACGAGGAGGAGGAGAAGGGAGGCTTTGTCGGGTTGGTGACTCGTGCGAAGATGATTTGAGCGAGGGAGAGGAGGGAGAGGAGGAGAAGGACTGAGAGGGAGACTTGAAAGGAGGAGAGGAGAATTCCTGCCACGTCACCACTCATGCCTGCATCAACCAGCCAGTCCCACACCTGCTGCTCCCTGCACAGGGGAGTACAAGTGAAGTATGGATTGAGCAGTGGAGAGAAGGAGCAAGACTGAGAGGCAGACTTGCAAGGCGGAAAGGAGAATCCCTGCTGCGTCACCACTCATGCCTGTATCCACCAGCCAGTCCCAAACCTGCTGCTCCCTGCACACACGCGTGTTCAAGGCAGATAAGTGGAGTTTAATCGTGTGAGTGTTTGCTACCCAAGGTTGAATGCAAAGAGGAGAGGAGGAGGAGGATTCCTGCTGCGTCACCACTCATGCCTGCGTCCACCAGCCAGTCCCACACCTGCTGCTCCCTGCACAGGGGAGTACAAGTGGAGTATGATTAGAGCGAGGGAAGGAGGGAGAGAGAGATGCAGCAGGACTGAGAAAGGCACTTCCATTACCACCCATGCCTGCATCAATAGCCAGTCTCGCACCTGCTGCTTTTTGCACACGCGGGTACAAGGCAGGCAAGTGAGGCAGAGTGGAATCCAGCCAATGGTCGTCATCCAAGGTTGACGGCCAACAGAAGACAATGGAGGAGCTTTTGAGAATTCTCAAAAGCAACACCAATGTTTGTCATCCAAGGGCGAAGCCAACAGAAGACAACGGAGGAGGAGACTGAGAGAGAGGGGGATTTGCATGGGAAAAGTTTAGAAGTGGGGATAGAAGGCCAACAGATTACAATGGAGCCTGAGAGGCAGGTGCGGAGAGAGTTGAGACGTTGGAAGTTTTTTTTCGATGCTCCTGCTGCTGATATTGAAGCACCTCAGTGTTTCAAAAGCGAGTGGGAAAAACACAATGCGTCAGTTGTCCGTCAGTTGTCTGTCAATTTTCAGTCAACAGTCTGACGCAGCCTGTCGCCTTTCCTCGTGTAGCGTCGATTCAGAACAAGCTATTACCTCGGTCGCGTGGCAGCCAATAGGAGCCCAGCGGTCACCGCGATTCCCGCGGCAACAGTCGCGTCCGTCAGCGTCGGCATGCCGCGCTGCGCTTCGAGCATCCGATCAATTAACGGATGGCGATACGTCTGAAACGCGCCAATCGCGGCGGCGCCAGCACTAGCGCCAGCGGATTCGCGGCGCCGGCGCCACCGCGGTCGACCGCTTCCGCTGATCTCTCCGCCTCCCGCCGGGCTTTCCCGCGCTTCCGCGGAGGACGGCGGGTGTTCCCACGCGGAAGGCGGAACAGGTCGCGCGGGCGACGGGGATCCGCGGAGCAATGGCTGCGACAAGGCGCTGGGGAATGACGATCTTCGGCGAACACCTGGCGACGACGTCGCCATGGCTGTCGCTCGATGTCGCTCTATGTTATACTACCAAAAAGGAGGAGACTAGTCAACGCGAGATCAATGCAGACTCAAACTACCAGCACGCTCGATATAACTCCGCATGATTGGCGGAAGAACACAAAACTAGCCGTTGCTAGCATTTTCAAAAATGTTCGCCTCTCTTTTTCAGCGCGTAACCCTGAAGTTGACCGTGCCTGATTGGTGAACGAAAGGCAGAATTCTGCGCTGTAACGAAGAACAGCTGATTATCACTTTGATTTCTGAAGTTCCTTTATAGTGTTCAGACTGTCATTCAATATGCACTGCAAACGGTTCAGTACACTCTGATTGACCTTTTTTGCTACAGCAATTCCCTAACCGCTACCAAAAATTGCTATATTGCGATGCAGAAAATCAACCAGCTAAGTAACTCAGCGGGTAACCTCTGCTTCTCTGGACCCTCTCATTTGAAGCACTTGGCCTCCTGCAGCACAAGCCCGTCAATTTCATCGGGCTCCTCAAAGTATTGGCTCACGCGCTCCTTCTGTGCAGCGTCAGAAAGGTCGACCTGCAAAGGGAAAACAGCAGAAGGGAGTAACAAACAAAAAAAATCCGTTAAAACATGTTGTTGGTCACCAGAATAAACTCCCAAGACGCGCACATTTTCGCGACAAACCCTAATCTCCCTTGCCCAGATTGCCTCACGACCCTTGCTTACCTACACCCTGATCTCACCTTGGTCCACTCGTAAAGCTCGCAGTAGTAGCACTCGCCCATCACAAACTGGGACATGTTTGCTACTCAAATTCAAGCCCAAGTCCTTCATAACATCATCAAAGTCTCACCTTGGTCCAATCATAGAGCTCGCAGTCGTAGCACTCGTCCAGGACTAACTTGGGCACCTCGACCGCTCACTTTAAGCCTGAATTCCGACTTCCTAACATATCCTCACCTTGGTCCACTCATAGAGCTCGCAGTCGTAGCACTCGTCCAACACAAACTGGGGGACGTCAGGCCCGCGGAAGAGCCACACGCCCTTGATCACAAACGGGCCCGCGTCAGGGCCCAGGATGCACATCTTGGCGAAGGCGTACTTGGATCATGCGACCCCTACTTCCCTCAACCCATTCCACCTGCCCCAATGCCCCGATCACACCCTAACCGGACCGTCCCACCACTCCTTCCTTGCTCTCTCCCACCGTTCCAAAACCTCACCTTGGTCCACTCATAGAGCTCGCAGTCGTAGCACTCGTCGAGTACAAACTTGGGCACCTCGCTTCCACGGAAGAGCCACACGCCCTTGATCACAAACGGGCCTGCATCAGGGCCCAGGATGCACATCTTGGCGAAGGCGTACTTGCGCGCGAGGTCCATGCGCTGCAGGAAGCCCGAGACCTTGTTGAGCGTGACAAACTTGACCGTGTTCTCCTCGTTGTACTTGTAGTCGCAGAACCAGAGAGAATAGCCCTCAGGGTCGTACATGTCCCAGAAGCCTGGTGGAGAGAAGGTGAGGCAAACGGGGAAAACGGGGGAGAAAGCAGGGGAAGGGGCGGGAGCAGGAGCGAGGGAGGGCGGAGGTGGGTGAGGAGACGGGGCCCAGACCAGAATGCACATCTTGGCGAAGGCGAACATGCGGGCGAGGTCCATGCGCTGCAGGAAGCCCAACACCTTGTTGAGCGTCACGAACTTGACCGTGTTCTCGTTGTACTTGTAGTCGCACAACAAGAGAGAATAGCCCTCCGGGTCGTACTTGTCCCAAAAGCCTGGAGGAGAAGGGAGGGAGGGGAGGATTGTTGAAGAGAATGGGGTTTGGGGGTGGAGGGGGGAAAGGGGAACAGCGAGGGGGAAGAAGGAAGAGGAAGTGCGTGGGATGGGGGGTTACGGGTGAGTGAGCTTGTCAACATGGCCCCTCCCACTCATAGTTACGATTTTGTTATAAGCCCTCAGCTTCCGTGATGGAGTAAATGTAACTCCTAGAAATTACTTGAGATTTTTATTCTAATATTTCACCACGTACCTGGCCATGGTGTGGCAGAGAAGATAGCTACCCTTCTCCTCCAACCCAGTCCTCTCCCCTGTCGACACACAGTGTTCCTATCCCATCAGCACACCTCATCCCCTGCCCCCCACATCCAGCCCCTCATCCTCTGGTCTCAACCTTGATGGCGACTTCACGTCCTGTCCTTGGCCTTGGTGTTGGCGTAGAGCCGCTTCCACGCGTCCGGCACCATGGGGTTGGGCTCCCACCCCTCCCCCACGTTCGGCGTACCCCTCACCCATCCACACCCCTCCCAAAACCTTTAGTCTCACCCTTGATGGCGACTTCACGGAAGTCCTTGGCCTTGGTGTTGGAGTAGAGCCGCTTCCACGCGTCCATCACCATGGGGCTGGGCGGCAGCAGGTCCAGCGGGTTCTTCGCCTTGGGCTTCGGCGCCTCCGCCTCCTCGCCGTCAGCAGCCGCCGCCGCCGCCGCCGCGGGCTATATGGGGAGGGGGTGCGGTGGGGTGGGTGGTAGAGTAGAGGGGGGAGTCACAAACAAGGGATGAGCCGGGGCACAGACAGCGGGTCCAGCGGGTTCTTCGCCTTGGGCTTCGGCGCCTCCGCTTCCTCGCCGTCAGCGGCAGCCGCTGCTGCGGGCTGTGCGGGGGAAGGAGAAGGGAGAGGCGAGACAGGGAACAGGGAATGAGAAACAGGAAGGAGGGAGCTGGGAGGGGCGGCAGCAGGTCGAGCGGGTTCTCCACCTTGAGCTTCGACGCCTCCACCTCCGCCTCCGCCTCCGCCTCCGCCTCCTGCACGACCATACCCACCCAAAAGCCACTTCCATCCAGTCTACTTCCTTCCAGCACCGACAGTATTCTCCCCCTGCCAAATTACCCACTCAACCCCAATTCACACCACTACAAACCCTTCCAACCCCCTCCACCCCCCTCCCACCCCCCTCCACCCCCCTCCCAACCCCCTCCACCCCCCCCTCAACCCCCCCCCCCCCCCCCCAACCCCCCTCCTCCCCCCCCCCCAACCCCCCTCCCACCCCCCTCCATCCCCCCCCAAACCTCTTCCAATCCCCTCCACCCCACTCCACCCCCCTTCCACCCCCCACTCCACCCCAATCAGACATCCCACCTTGGCGGCAGCCGCAGGGGCGGGCTTGGGAGCAGCGGCGGCCTGGAGCTTTCCGATTGGCCCCTCGAACCACGTGGTCACCCCCGTGGGCTGCGCCTGCGCCTGCTGCACATCGCCGATGACCTTTTTCACCTTGGGCTGGTTGATCAGCGTGTTCCAGTACCGGTCCACGTGGGGAAATTCCTTCATGAATTCGGGGGTAAACATTGTGATGTACCCGGTCCACAGCTGCGAAACGGCGACGATGTCAGCGAGGGTAACCCGGTCACCAACAAGGAAGGTGTGCGACTCCAAATACGAGTTGAACGACGCGAGGCCGCGTTTGCACGCCTCCTTCGCCTTGTCCTCCACCTGAAGGGGACCAGGGGAAAGAGGGGGGGAGGGGGGCGGAAGGGGGAAGGGAGGGGGGAGGGGGGGAACCGCGAGGGGGGTGGGGTGCGGAGCAAGGAAACGAAGGGAAGGGGGAGTGGCGGCGAGGGAGCATAACAGGGCGAGGGAGGAAGGAAAAAAACGGATAAGAGTTAATCGTGGGGCTGGGGAAAGGGGGATAGGAAGGAGAAGAGAAGAGAGAGAAAGCCGGGGGGAGAATGGGATGGGGACAAAGCAAGGGAGATGAGCGGAAGAAGCACGGAAGAGGCGGCGGCTCGATAGGGAAAAGCAGAAGTCAGGAGAAAAAATGATGAGAACAGTCGAACCCAAATTTTTTAGCGAAAAAAAGGAGGGAAGGGGATCGAGAAAAGTGTCATAGGAGATAGAAGAGAGGAGAGAAGCGGGAGGAGGAAAGGCGGAAGGATGAAAATAACTCCTAAATCTTGGTGTCTAGCCGAAATAGCGGCAGAAACAGGTTCTCAAGGTTCCCAAGGCGTGTCAAAACAGTACCTCTTGGATCTTGGTGCCGTAGCCGTAGAAGGGGGTGAACCACCTCCAGAGGGGCGCGTCGATCTCGTTGGTTGTGAAGTCGATCCATTGGTCGATCAACGCCTGATCGTGATGGAAACGTAAAAAGAAAGAAAAAAAATAGTCGGAAACGAACCACATGATAAACATAAAGGCAGAGAGAATGCAAAACTTTGCAAAAATGAAACGGGGCGAATTGAACGATGATGGGAGGGTGGGAAGGAGAAACGCGTAGACGAGAAAAAAATAAGTTGATGGAAAAGAAAAGAAAGAAAAGAAAAGAAAAAAAATAAAGGGTGTACGCTGAAATGCTACAAATAGGCAAGCTCTCACAGTTTCATAGACCGAGGTGCCCGTGAGGCCGCCTTTATCTGACGACTTGGCGACTGCACCCAGAAACAAGGAAAAGGGTCTTTAATAAATGCCTCTTGAACGGCATACAACACAAAAATATCACCGATAGTGTAAACCTACTCATAAAATGGCGATCTAGCATATCGGACAGAAGATTAAAGAGCTCTAAGTAGATCAAGAACTAGGATTCTGTACCGTATTTGGCGATGGCGTTGCTCTCAAAGATGGGACCGTCGGGGGTCTGCAGAACTGGCACCTGTATGCGGGACGGACAGGAGAATGGAAGCGATGAATGTAAGAGAAGCTTTACAGTAAGTCCGAAACCAGATCGGACAAGGTTGGGAGAGATCGGATAAGATCGGAGATAAGATATAAAAACGCTGGACTTCATTTACCAAGTCGACTGCGAAATAATCAAATGATTTGAGAGCAGACGTTGACACTAATGCTAACGAAGAAACGGAAAAAACGGAATGGGTTCGCGAATTTATTCATATTTCGACGATGGGGTTCCATGACAAAGAATTCCTTCTTCTGGTTAGTCTTGCCATACACGGATCTGTGCTCCTTAAAAGCCAAACAACACACCTTGCCGATGGGATTCCAGGCGAGGAATTCCTTGGTCTTGTTGGTCTTGCCGAACTCGAATGCGGGAATCTCGATCTTGGCCCCGGTATACTCGGCTGCGATCAACGCCTTGTAGGCATTTCTGTTGTGCGAGAACGTATACAGCTTCTGTAGTGTACAAACAAAACAGAAAAAGACCAGACAGGAACGAGGGTAAGTGGGTTGCGGAGCGACGGAAGCACAACGAAACGATCAGCTAACAAGACCACGATGACACTCGGGGATGTAGATTTAACTACAGGATGACGAACTAACGGAAATGGCTGAGACAACAGCCTGATCTAATCAAGTGAGAATGCTGATCACAGGAAGAACAATATGAGGCTCGAAGTCCAGTTACGTACGAGAGGGGCCATTGGAAAGAGTCACAGCACGAGACTGCGAATCCAAGGAAACCAACGCAAAGGCTGACAAGCCTTGCAGAATGCGTGATCAGGAAGGGACGCTAAGAAGAGGTCACTAATCAGTCCCTGCTGAGAGGGATTCAAAAGAAAGGGAAGAGCCCAGAGAAAGCTGGGAGGTAAGTAGGGGAGAAGGGGTTAGGCGGAAGGGGAAGAAACAGCGGAAGCAGGCGGAGCTAGGTGAGCGATAGGGGGAAAGTTGGCGGAAAATGGTGGGAGGTTGCGGAAGCGCGTGGGTCGAAATAGGCTGGCGGAGAGCCGCGGAAAGGGAATCAGGAAAACAGAAGCGAAGAGGTAACGAGGAAGCAGGTAATGCGGGGGAGAGTTCGGGGAAGAGTATCTTTCTGTGGTTCGCGCGGAGAGAATCAGCTATACACCAAAGAGGTTTGGCGGGAAGCTCTGCGGAGATCCCTTTGGTTACGTGGGCTTCGCTCGCTGGTTTCAGGGTTTTCGTGCGTAGAAGAGATGCTGACAAATGCTGCGATGGCGATTTGGGGAGAAGCTCGGCGAATTTTCGCATTTGCCGAGTCAGTAATTCGCGAATCCAGACGAGTTAAACCACTGATGCTAATGTACAGAATTTAAAAAATGCTCAATGAGCACACTTAGGCTCATCTTCCCCAATTGCCTCCACCCAACCCTTTAAACATAATCCAAGAGATATCGTCGCTGTCACAAGCCTAAAATCTTTGACTTAATGAGCAGCCTACAGCTATTCTGTGAAACCATTCCTATCCTCATGACATTAAACCTTCCGTATAGCCAGCTTTATTTTGCCCCAAACTTAGGGTACGACTCCTTCAGTGTAACAGTGCGATTGAAGACCATGCGAGCGTCTGTGGAATCAGTGTCGACGCAGAAATATCCTGTGAGAGGTGAGGGAACACGATAAAGTGTAGACAATCATCAAAGGAGCGCAAATTGGAAACTACACGTTGCCATGTCATGCCAACCATCAACCACAAACAGCTGTATTCGATGCGCCACATATGGTACATCCTTGCACGTCCTCCTTCCCTCCCCTTCACCCCCTCTCGGTTCCTCCCTCTCCATCCCCCTCCCCTCCCCCCCCCTCCCTTCTTTCCCCATTTTCTCTCCCCACTCCATCACTCAACACGCATGACGTACCGAGCCTCTCAAACTGGAAGGTGATGCCAGCAGGCTTCCCTGCAAGGAATGGCTCTGCCAGCGCTCCCTCTATCTCCTCCCTTCTATATGCCCCCATAAACGTACCGCCCCCTCCCATTCCCATGACGTACCGAGCCTCTCGAACTGGAAGGTGCTGCCGGCAGGCTTCCCAGCAAGGGACGGCTCTGCCAGCGCTCCTTCTATCTCCTCCATTGACTGCGGGTTCAGGTCCCCCAGCCAGTCCTCCAGCTCGTTGGGGTTCTGCAGAGCGAGGGCAGTGAACAGAGAGAGAGTGGCGAGTCCAAAGTGCCAGAATGGCAAAGTGCCAGAATGGCAAAGTGCCAGAATGGCAAGAACTCCCTTTGGCACTGACGCAAGTGGAGAAAGAAATCGCTTCCTTGATAACTCGGAGAACGGCGAAGCTATGAGAAAGGCATACCTCGGGGCAACAGCATAATCTGAAGTTGGGGAGACTTCCAGGCCAGCATACCTCGGAGAGGAAGAGCTTGTTGATTAGGCGGATTGTGACTGTAAGGGGGGCCTGGCCGGGCTTGGGCTCTGCCACCCAATGAATCACACCCTGTGTGCGTGAAAGGGCGATGGGAGATGGAGGGGAGAGGAGCGAGGAGAAGTGGATCGGAAGTAAGGAGGGGAGAAAGAGGTTTAACATGGCGGCACCCAAAGAGGTCACACCCTGTGTGCGTGAAAGGGCGATGGGAGATGGAGGGGAGAAGAGCGAGGAGAAGTGGATCGGAAATAAGGAGGGGAGAAAGAGGTTTAACATGGCGGCACCCAAAGGGGTCACACCCTGTGTGAGGCAGAGAGATGAGAATTGGGGGAGAAGGGGAGGGGAAGGAAGGGAAATGTAGATGAGAAATGAGAAGGGGAGAGAAGAGAGCAGAAGCAGAAGTCTCGAACTTACAGCCTCTGTGCAACACACAATGGCTTCTGGCACCTTCTGAGCAGCAGCACACAGCAGCTGTCCCCCGAGTCCTTGCTGTGAGCTTGCTGCTCCTGCCCCGGTCACACTCGGCCTGAGTTGAGCCACTCAGAATCGGACATTCGGCCCGAACCTCAAAGGCGACCTGACGTGTGTTTTGGATCGACTCAAAAGTCACTGGTGTTCCATCCATTGCGCTCTCACCTTGGGTTTGGTGCTCTTGGCGCCTTTTGAGGCGCCTCAAAACTCACCTTGGGTTTGGTGCTCTTGGCGCTTTTTGAGGCGCCTCAAAACTCACCTTGGGTTTGGTGCTCTTGGCGCCTTTTGAGGCGCTTCACAACTCACCTTGGGTTTGGTGCTCTTGGCGCCTTTTGAGGCGCCTCAAAACTCACCTTGGGTTTGGTGCTCTTGGCGCCTTTTGAGGCGCCTCAAAACTCACCTTGGGTTTGGTGCTCTTGGCGCCTTTTGAGGCGCCTCAAAACTCACCTTGGGCTTGGTGCTCTTGGCGCGGTCACACTCGGCCCTCAGCTCCTTGACTGTCGTGCCATCCTCTTCATAGATCACCTCGGTACACTTTATAGGGTACGCGTACCTGCCAGACACATGAACGAGGATAAGTAATGCTCAGTACAGTTCACATTGTGCAGCACAGAGAGAAGAGCCTGTGGCATGTGAAGACTTGGGGCAACCAAGAATTTGTAGTCACCTGAGCATAACAGACTTGTTGGGTGCAAGCCCATAGTAGTCCTTGCTGTCCTTCACTCAGAAGAGCATGTTACTCCTGTTTTCACACGCACAGCTATCAGCAGAACCTCACCTGAGCATGACAGATTTGTTGGGCGCAAGCCCATAGTAGTCTTTGCTGTCCTTCACTCGGAAGTCTGACTGCTCAATGTACACCATTCGGGAGAAGGGCAGCTGAAGAGACAGGTGGGATGTGAATGGGGAAAAGGCATTGGCGGAAAGGGTAGGGGTGTGGGTGCGAGGCCATACTAGTCCTTGCTGTGTTTTCCCCCGGAAACACACTGTTCTGTGCTATAGACCACTCGGGAGAAGGGCAGCTGTGGAGGTAGGAAGAGGGGGGCCAAGAAGAGGGAGAGGGGGGACAGGAAGGGTGAAGGGTGATAGATGGGACAATGAAGGATTGGGCTAGTCGGAGAGCGGTAGGATGGGGTAGAAGGGAAGTCGGAGACAGTGGGATGGGGTTGGGATGGAGAGCGGGACAAGTTGGCTTCAACTTGTTTCAACACTTCTCACCTTGTACGTTGCTTCTGGGTCGCCCTTCTTAGCATCGGGCCATCGCTTGCCCTCCACCATCTCCACCTCCTCCTCCCCCACGTTCGAGAAGCTTCGCTGTCTGCGTCGCTCACCTCAAGGTGAATCCTCGCACTCTGCATTCCATCCTGCTGCAGACTGCCACACTGCATATTCCTCACCTTGTAAGTGGCCTCCGGGTCCCCTCCTTAGCATCGGGCCATCACTTGCCTACCACCATCTCCACCTCCACCTCCCCCACGTTGGTGAGTGAGACTGGTTTCTCTGCTGAGCCACTGAAACTGAAACCCCACGCACACTGCTTCCATACCACAGAATGCATCCCTCACCTTGTATGTTGCCTCTGGGTCGCCCTCCTTAGCATCGGGCCATCGCTTGCCTTCAACCATCTCCACCTCCTCCTCCCCCACGTTTGTTATCACCACCTTCAGTGGCTTCAGCACCACGAGCGAGCGCGGTGCAGTGCGGTTCAGATGGTCGCGCATGAAGTGCTCTAGCAGCTCCACTCGGATCACATTCTCGCTGAGGCACGGAACAGAAGGGTGCAGAGGGGTACACAGGAGTACAGAGGTTGTCAGGAAGGTTAGGAAGGGAACATCAAGATATTCTCTCATAAACTGCTGCTCCCATAGGATCAGTTCGTCACTACCATCCAATACAGCCACGCGGTACAGAACGGTACAGAGAGATCTTGGACTGTGAGAATGGATATGTGGACACACCTAACACTGCCAACTCACTTCCTCGTGATGCCCACGGCTCGGCAGAAGGCGTTGATGGCAGCGGGGTGAGCGCCCCTCCAAACAGTGCGGAGCGGTACGGAACAGTGAAAATAGATATGCTATTCACCGAGCACTGCCGACTCACTTCCTCGTGATGCCCACGGCTCGGCAGAACGCGTTGATGGCAGCGGGGTGGGCGCCCCTCCTCCTCAGCCCTGAGAGGGTCATGAGACGCGGGTCGTCCCACCCGTTCACGTGATGATCCGTCACCAGCCGGTTCAGCTGAAAAAGGAGGGGACAGGGGGGGGGGAGGCGTGGGGGAATGAAGGCAGCAGAGGGGGGTGGGTGCCCCTCCTCCTCAGTCCTGAAAGTGTCATGAGCCGCGGGTCGTCCCACCTGTTCACGTGATGATCCGTCACCAGCCGGTTTAGTTGGAGGGGAAGATGGGGAAGGGAGGAACGGAACAGAGGGGGGGTATATGAAGGTCAAGGAGACACATGTTTAATGAGGCGCGGGTCATCCCACCCGTTCACATGATTCTCTCTCACCAGCCGGTTCAGCTGAAGAAGAGGAGTGATGCGAGAAAAGAGGATGAAGAGGGAAAGAGGAGGGGGGTGAAGGGGGGTGGGAATGGGAAGGGGATGCATGAAAGGCGCAGGAATGAAGGCGGTTAGTTTTCGTCCCAGCCCTGACAGAGTGAAAAGGCGCGTATTCCGACAACCAGTGGCATGTGCGGCACATACTACTCCTATACACTCCACGATTTTTGAGTCGCTCAAAAATCAACCAGTGGCATGTGCGGCACATACTACTCCCATACACTCCACGCGCCTTGCGCTCGGACAACCAACACGTATGGACGGTACAGCCACGTGTAGAGAATGATTCTAGAGACGTCTCAAAAACGCATACTGCTCCCGTACACTCCACGGACCTTGCGCTCGGACAACCAACACGTATGGACGGTACACAGCACCCTTGTGAGGCAAACGTATGCCCCCACCCCAACACCTCCAGCAGCCAGCACCCATGTGAGGCGAGCAGATGCCCCCTCCCCCACATAGTTCCATAGAATCACGCACTCCCATGCTTAACACCTACATGTGCTTGGAGAGCATGGTGTGGGTGATGTTGAGCTGCGCATACTCCCTCACGTACGGATGGTACACCCATAGTGGCATTAGAGGCACATATTTCCTTACACAGCACCCACCTTGCGCTTTGACAGCATGGTATGGGTGATGTTGAGCCGCGCATACTCCCACACGTACGGATGGTACAGCCCCAACGCCTCCAGCAGCCAGTAGTAGGACGCCCTTCGTGTCTCAAACTCCAACGTGCACAGCTGCATGCAGCACACACGAGCAAAGAACGAGGCCCAAAGGATGAGTGAGAGACACAGCAGCTAGCACACACACAGCCCCAGCGATTTTTGAGGCGCCTCAAAAATACACACACAGCCCCAGTGCCTCCAGTAGCCAGTAGTTGGACGCCCTCCGCGTCTCAAACTCCAGCGTGCACAGCTGCACGGGGGGTAGATGAGTTAAGCGCGGGTGAGTGACACACGGGAAGAGGACGGCACCAAGGATGAGTGAGAGACACAGCAGGAGCGGACACACACAGCCCCAACGCCTCCAGCAGCAGCCAGTAGTAGGACGCCCTCCGCGTCTCAAACTCCAACGTGCACAGCTGCATGGGGCGCAGGTGAGAACACGTGCGTAGGTTAAGTACAAGGGATAAGTTTGAGACAAAGCAGCCACCCCACACGCAGCCAGTAGTAGGACGCTCTGCGCGTCTCAAACTCCGGCGTGCACAGCTGCATGGGGAGCATTGCACATCAGATCAGATCAGATCAGATCAGGTCAGATTAGACACAGGCACACAGGATGGGTGAGACACAGCAGCCACCCCACACGCAGTTTCCTGCCTCCAGCAACTGGTAGTAGGACGCCCTCCGTGTTTCAAACTCCAACGTGCACAGCTGCATGGGGAGCATGGCGCATGCGTAAGCACAGAGGATGAATGAGAATTAGCAGCCATCCCACACGCAGCTCCCTGCCTCCTGCAGCCAGTAGTAGGACGCCCCCCGCGTCTCGAACTCCACGGCTGCATGGGGAGCAGTGGGCACACGTGTGACACAAAGGGACATGCAGCCACACACCGCAGGGCACGACACAAATGAGAAGATCAAGATACTGCGTATGCGCAACACAGCAGCAGTCGCACTTGCTGCAGCAGCCAGAAGAAGGACAGTTGCACGACAGAAACACAGGCACAGTGCGCTCACAGAGTGATGCAGTGCGCTCACAGAGTGGTGCAGTGCGCTCACAGAGTGGTGCAGTGCGCTCACAGAGTGGTGCAGTGCGCTCACAGAGTGGGTAATGTTCTCGAGGGATGTTCTCCGCATGTCCTCAAACAGCTTAAGTGACTCCGCATGTCCGCACTGTGCCTGTTTCTCCACAGGCACAGTGCGCTCACAGAGTGTGTGATGTTCTCGAGGGAGTCGATGATGCAGTGCGTGTAGTCGTAGCTGGGGTAGATGGAGGTTGGGTGCGTGTGTGCATGCAATGTGACACCACTACATGTGGGTACAGGCAAGGCAACATGCTATCAAGAGCCCGCACGGTGGGCTCGTGTCTCACAGAGTGTGTGATGTTCTCGAGGGAGTCGATGATGCAGTGCGTGTAGTCGTAGCTGGGGTAGATGGAGGTTGGGTGCGTGTGTGCATGCAATGTGACACCACTACATGTGGGTACAGGCAAGGCAACATGCTATCAAGAGCCCGCACGGTGGGCTCGTGTCTCACAGAGTGTGTGATGTTCTCGAGGGAGTCGATGATGCAGTGCGTGTAGTCGTAGCTGGGGTAGATGGAGGTTGGGTGCGTGTGTGCATGCAATGTGACACCACTACATGTGGGTACAGGCAAGGCAACATGCTATCAAGAGCCCGCACGGTGGGCTCGTGTCTCACAGAGTGTGTGATGTTCTCGAGGGAGTCGATGATGCAGTGCGTGTAGTCGTAGCTGGGGTAGATGGAGGTTGGGTGCGTGTGTGCATGCAATGTGACACCACTACATGTGGGTACAGGCAAGGCAACATGCTATCAAGAGCCCGCACGGTGGGCTCGTGTCTCACAGAGTGTGTGATGTTCTCGAGGGAGTCGATGATGCAGTGCGTGTAGTCGTAGCTGGGGTAGATGCACCACTTGTCGCCCACATGAGGGTGAGGCGTGAACTGGCATGGGTGTGAGGAGAAGGGAATGGGGAATGAGGATAAGGGCATGGGGTATGGGGTTGAGTTGATGATGCAGTGTTTGTAGTCATAGCTGGGGTAGACGCACCACTTGTCTCCCACATGCGGGTGCAGGGTGAACTGCAGGGGCAAAAGGCATGGGAGTAAGATGGATGGGGCAAGTTGAGGCGTTTCAGAGGCTCGACAATACAGGGGTGTGCAGTGAGCTGGGGGGGTGTGAGGGTGTGTGCCGGGGTGCTCGTTGTACCCTTCACAAGCACATCCGCTGACTCACCTTGATACGATACGCAATCAAATCCCACATGTTGGGGTTCTCGTTTCTCATGTCCTGCTTCATCCTCAGCGTGGCAGCCCCCTCCTCCACCAGACCTCTCCGCATGTCCTCAAACAGCTTAAGTGACTCCTCCACTGGCCTGTTTCTCCACGGGCTCTCCAGGTGCTTCTCACGGTAGTGCTTGATCTCTTCCGCTGTCTGGTGGTCCACGTATGCATGGCCGGACTTGATGAGCTGCACTGCTAAGTCGTACAGCTCCTGAAAGTAGTCGCTGCTGTAGGTGATCTGAGACATAGGGGCACAGGGCAGAGGGGCGGAGAGGAAGAGGAAAGAAGTGCGCCAGGGGATTTTCAGGTGCTTCTCGCGGTACTGCTTGATCTCTTCCGCTGTCTGATGGTCCACGTATGCATGGCCGGACTTGATGAGCTGCACTGCTAAGTCGTACAGCTCCTGAAAGTAGTCGCTGCTGTAGGTGATCTGAGACATAGGGGCACAGGGCAGAGGGGCGGAGAGGAAGAGGAAAGAAGTGCGCCAGGGGATTTTCAGGTGCTTCTCGCGGTACTGCTTGATCTCTTCCGCTGTCTGATGGTCCACGTATGCGTGGCCGGACTTGATGAGCTGCACTGCTAAGTCGTACAGCTCCTGAAAGTAGTCGCTGCTGTAGGTGATCTGAGACATAGGGGCACAGGGCAGAGGGGCGGAGAGGAAGAGGAAAGAAGTGCGCCAGGGGATTTTCAGGTGCTTCTTGCGGTACAGCTTGATCTCTTCCGCTGTCTGATGGTCCACGTATGCGTGGCCGGACTTGATGAGCTGCACTGCTAAGTCGTACAGCTCCTGAAAGTAGTCGCTGCTGTAGGTGATCTGAGACATAGGGGCACAGGGCAGAGGGGCGGAGAGGAAGAGGAAAGAAGTGCGCCAGGGGATTTTCAGGTGCTTCTCGCGGTACTGCTTGATCTCTTCCGCTGTCTGATGGTCCACGTATGCGTGGCCGGACTTGATGAGCTGCACTGCTAAGTCGTACAGCTCCTGAAAGTAGTCGCTGCTGTAGGTGATCTGAGACATAGGGGCACAGGGCAGAGGGGCGGAGAGGAAGAGGAAAGAAGTGCGCCAGGGGATTTTCAGGTGCTTCTTGCGGTACAGCTTGATCTCTTCCGCTGTCTGATGGTCCACGTATGCGTGGCCGGACTTGATGAGCTGCACTGCTAAGTCGTACAGCTCCTGAAAGTAGTCGCTGCTGTAGGTGATCTGAGACATAGGGGCACAGGGCAGAGGGGCGGAGAGGAAGAGGAAAGAAGTGCGCCAGGGGATTTTCAGGTGCTTCTTGCGGTACAGCTTGATCTCTTCCGCTGTCTGATGGTCCACGTATGCATGGCCGGACTTGATGAGCTGCACTGCTAAGTCGTACAGCTCCTGAAAGTAGTCGCTGCTGTAGGTGATCTGAGACATAGGGGCACAGGGCAGAGGGGCGGAGAGGAAGAGGAAAGAAGTGCGCCAGGGGATTTTCAGGTGCTTCTCGCGGTACTGCTTGATCTCTTCCGCTGTCTGATGGTCCACGTATGCGTGGCCGGACTTGATGAGCTGCACTGCTAAGTCGTACAGCTCCTGAAAGTAGTCGCTGCTGTAGGTGATCTGAGACATAGGGGCACAGGGCAGAGGGGCGGAGAGGAAGAGGAAAGAAGTGCGCCAGGGGATTTTCAGGTGCTTCTTGCGGTACAGCTTGATCTCTTCCGCTGTCTGATGGTCCACGTATGCGTGGCCGGACTTGATGAGCTGCACTGCTAAGTCGTACAGCTCCTGAAAGTAGTCGCTGCTGTAGGTGATCTGAGACATAGGGGCACAGGGCAGAGGGGCGGAGAGGAAGAGGAAAGAAGTGCGCCAGGGGATTTTCAGGTGCTTCTTGCGGTACAGCTTGATCTCTTCCGCTGTCTGATGGTCCACGTATGCATGGCCGGACTTGATGAGCTGCACTGCTAAGTCGTACAGCTCCTGAAAGTAGTCGCTGCTGTAGGTGATCTGAGACATAGGGGCACAGGGCAGAGGGGCGGAGAGGAAGAGGAAAGAAGTGCGCCAGGGGATTTTCAGGTGCTTCTTGCGGTACAGCTTGATCTCTTCCGCTGTCTGATGGTCCACGTATGCGTGGCCGGACTTGATGAGCTGCACTGCTAAGTCGTACAGCTCCTGAAAGTAGTCGCTGCTGTAGGTGATCTGAGACATAGGGGCACAGGGCAGAGGGGCGGAGAGGAAGAGGAAAGAAGTGCGCCAGGGGATTTTCAGGTGCTTCTCGCGGTACTGCTTGATCTCTTCCGCTGTCTGATGGTCCACGTATGCATGGCCGGACTTGATGAGCTGCACTGCTAAGTCGTACAGCTCCTGAAAGTAGTCGCTGCTGTAGGTGATCTGAGACATAGGGGCACAGGGCAGAGGGGCGGAGAGGAAGAGGAAAGAAGTGCGCCAGGGGATTTTCAGGTGCTTCTCGCGGTACTGCTTGATCTCTTCCGCTGTCTGATGGTCCACGTATGCATGGCCGGACTTGATGAGCTGCACTGCTAAGTCGTACAGCTCCTGAAAGTAGTCGCTGCTGTAGGTGATCTGAGACATAGGGGCACAGGGCAGAGGGGCGGAGAGGAAGAGGAAAGAAGTGCGCCAGGGGATTTTCAGGTGCTTCTCGCGGTACTGCTTGATCTCTTCCGCTGTCTGATGGTCCACGTATGCGTGGCCGGACTTGATGAGCTGCACTGCTAAGTCGTACAGCTCCTGAAAGTAGTCGCTGCTGTAGGTGATCTGAGACATAGGGGCACAGGGCAGAGGGGCGGAGAGGAAGAGGAAAGAAGTGCGCCAGGGGATTTTCAGGTGCTTCTCGCGGTACTGCTTGATCTCTTCCGCTGTCTGATGGTCCACGTATGCATGGCCGGACTTGATGAGCTGCACTGCTAAGTCGTACAGCTCCTGAAAGTAGTCGCTGCTGTAGGTGATCTGAGACATAGGGGCACAGGGCAGAGGGGCGGAGAGGAAGAGGAAAGAAGTGCGCCAGGGGATTTTCAGGTGCTTCTCGCGGTACTGCTTGATCTCTTCCGCTGTCTGATGGTCCACGTATGCATGGCCGGACTTGATGAGCTGCACTGCTAAGTCGTACAGCTCCTGAAAGTAGTCGCTGCTGTAGGTGATCTGAGACATAGGGGCACAGGGCAGAGGGGCGGAGAGGAAGAGGAAAGAAGTGCGCCAGGGGATTTTCAGGTGCTTCTCGCGGTACTGCTTGATCTCTTCCGCTGTCTGATGGTCCACGTATGCGTGGCCGGACTTGATGAGCTGCACTGCTAAGTCGTACAGCTCCTGAAAGTAGTCGCTGCTGTAGGTGATCTGAGACATAGGGGCACAGGGCAGAGGGGCGGAGAGGAAGAGGAAAGAAGTGCGCCAGGGGATTTTCAGGTGCTTCTTGCGGTACAGCTTGATCTCTTCCGCTGTCTGATGGTCCACGTATGCGTGGCCGGACTTGATGAGCTGCACTGCTAAGTCGTACAGCTCCTGAAAGTAGTCGCTGCTGTAGGTGATCTGAGACATAGGGGCACAGGGCAGAGGGGCGGAGAGGAAGAGGAAAGAAGTGCGCCAGGGGATTTTCAGGTGCTTCTTGCGGTACAGCTTGATCTCTTCCGCTGTCTGATGGTCCACGTATGCGTGGCCGGACTTGATGAGCTGCACTGCTAAGTCGTACAGCTCCTGAAAGTAGTCGCTGCTGTAGGTGATCTGAGACATAGGGGCACAGGGCAGAGGGGCGGAGAGGAAGAGGAAAGAAGTGCGCCAGGGGATTTTCAGGTGCTTCTCGCGGTACTGCTTGATCTCTTCCGCTGTCTGATGGTCCACGTATGCGTGGCCGGACTTGATGAGCTGCACTGCTAAGTCGTACAGCTCCTGAAAGTAGTCGCTGCTGTAGGTGATCTGAGACATAGGGGCACAGGGCAGAGGGGCGGAGAGGAAGAGGAAAGAAGTGCGCCAGGGGATTTTCAGGTGCTTCTTGCGGTACAGCTTGATCTCTTCCGCTGTCTGATGGTCCACGTATGCGTGGCCGGACTTGATGAGCTGCACTGCTAAGTCGTACAGCTCCTGAAAGTAGTCGCTGCTGTAGGTGATCTGAGACATAGGGGCACAGGGCAGAGGGGCGGAGAGGAAGAGGAAAGAAGTGCGCCAGGGGATTTTCAGGTGCTTCTTGCGGTACAGCTTGATCTCTTCCGCTGTCTGATGGTCCACGTATGCGTGGCCGGACTTGATGAGCTGCACTGCTAAGTCGTACAGCTCCTGAAAGTAGTCGCTGCTGTAGGTGATCTGAGACATAGGGGCACAGGGCAGAGGGGCGGAGAGGAAGAGGAAAGAAGTGCGCCAGGGGATTTTCAGGTGCTTCTCGCGGTACTGCTTGATCTCTTCCGCTGTCTGATGGTCCACGTATGCGTGGCCGGACTTGATGAGCTGCACTGCTAAGTCGTACAGCTCCTGAAAGTAGTCGCTGCTGTAGGTGATCTGAGACATAGGGGCACAGGGCAGAGGGGCGGAGAGGAAGAGGAAAGAAGTGCGCCAGGGGATTTTCAGGTGCTTCTCGCGGTACTGCTTGATCTCTTCCGCTGTCTGATGGTCCACGTATGCGTGGCCGGACTTGATGAGCTGCACTGCTAAGTCGTACAGCTCCTGAAAGTAGTCGCTGCTGTAGGTGATCTGAGACATAGGGGCACAGGGCAGAGGGGCGGAGAGGAAGAGGAAAGAAGTGCGCCAGGGGATTTTCAGGTGCTTCTCGCGGTACTGCTTGATCTCTTCCGCTGTCTGATGGTCCACGTATGCGTGGCCGGACTTGATGAGCTGCACTGCTAAGTCGTACAGCTCCTGAAAGTAGTCGCTGCTGTAGGTGATCTGAGACATAGGGGCACAGGGCAGAGGGGCGGAGAGGAAGAGGAAAGAAGTGCGCCAGGGGATTTTCAGGTGCTTCTCGCGGTACTGCTTGATCTCTTCCGCTGTCTGATGGTCCACGTATGCGTGGCCGGACTTGATGAGCTGCACTGCTAAGTCGTACAGCTCCTGAAAGTAGTCGCTGCTGTAGGTGATCTGAGACATAGGGGCACAGGGCAGAGGGGCGGAGAGGAAGAGGAAAGAAGTGCGCCAGGGGATTTTCAGGTGCTTCTCGCGGTACTGCTTGATCTCTTCCGCTGTCTGATGGTCCACGTATGCGTGGCCGGACTTGATGAGCTGCACTGCTAAGTCGTACAGCTCCTGAAAGTAGTCGCTGCTGTAGGTGATCTGAGACATAGGGGCACAGGGCAGAGGGGCGGAGAGGAAGAGGAAAGAAGTGCGCCAGGGGATTTTCAGGTGCTTCTCGCGGTACTGCTTGATCTCTTCCGCTGTCTGATGGTCCACGTATGCGTGGCCGGACTTGATGAGCTGCACTGCTAAGTCGTACAGCTCCTGAAAGTAGTCGCTGCTGTAGGTGATCTGAGACATAGGGGCACAGGGCAGAGGGGCGGAGAGGAAGAGGAAAGAAGTGCGCCAGGGGATTTTCAGGTGCTTCTCGCGGTACTGCTTGATCTCTTCCGCTGTCTGATGGTCCACGTATGCGTGGCCGGACTTGATGAGCTGCACTGCTAAGTCGTACAGCTCCTGAAAGTAGTCGCTGCTGTAGGTGATCTGAGACATAGGGGCACAGGGCAGAGGGGCGGAGAGGAAGAGGAAAGAAGTGCGCCAGGGGATTTTCAGGTGCTTCTCGCGGTACTGCTTGATCTCTTCCGCTGTCTGATGGTCCACGTATGCGTGGCCGGACTTGATGAGCTGCACTGCTAAGTCGTACAGCTCCTGAAAGTAGTCGCTGCTGTAGGTGATCTGAGACATAGGGGCACAGGGCAGAGGGGCGGAGAGGAAGAGGAAAGAAGTGCGCCAGGGGATTTTCAGGTGCTTCTCGCGGTACTGCTTGATCTCTTCCGCTGTCTGATGGTCCACGTATGCGTGGCCGGACTTGATGAGCTGCACTGCTAAGTCGTACAGCTCCTGAAAGTAGTCGCTGCTGTAGGTGATCTGAGACATAGGGGCACAGGGCAGAGGGGCGGAGAGGAAGAGGAAAGAAGTGCGCCAGGGGATTTTCAGGTGCTTCTTGCGGTACAGCTTGATCTCTTCCGCTGTCTGATGGTCCACGTATGCGTGGCCGGACTTGATGAGCTGCACTGCTAAGTCGTACAGCTCCTGAAAGTAGTCGCTGCTGTAGGTGATCTGAGACATAGGGGCACAGGGCAGAGGGGCGGAGAGGAAGAGGAAAGAAGTGCGCCAGGGGATTTTCAGGTGCTTCTTGCGGTACAGCTTGATCTCTTCCGCTGTCTGATGGTCCACGTATGCGTGGCCGGACTTGATGAGCTGCACTGCTAAGTCGTACAGCTCCTGAAAGTAGTCGCTGCTGTAGGTGATCTGAGACATAGGGGCACAGGGCAGAGGGGCGGAGAGGAAGAGGAAAGAAGTGCGCCAGGGGATTTTCAGGTGCTTCTCGCGGTACTGCTTGATCTCTTCCGCTGTCTGATGGTCCACGTATGCGTGGCCGGACTTGATGAGCTGCACTGCTAAGTCGTACAGCTCCTGAAAGTAGTCGCTGCTGTAGGTGATCTGAGACATAGGGGCACAGGGCAGAGGGGCGGAGAGGAAGAGGAAAGAAGTGCGCCAGGGGATTTTCAGGTGCTTCTCGCGGTACTGCTTGATCTCTTCCGCTGTCTGATGGTCCACGTATGCGTGGCCGGACTTGATGAGCTGCACTGCTAAGTCGTACAGCTCCTGAAAGTAGTCGCTGCTGTAGGTGATCTGAGACATAGGGGCACAGGGCAGAGGGGCGGAGAGGAAGAGGAAAGAAGTGCGCCAGGGGATTTTCAGGTGCTTCTCGCGGTACTGCTTGATCTCTTCCGCTGTCTGATGGTCCACGTATGCGTGGCCGGACTTGATGAGCTGCACTGCTAAGTCGTACAGCTCCTGAAAGTAGTCGCTGCTGTAGGTGATCTGAGACATAGGGGCACAGGGCAGAGGGGCGGAGAGGAAGAGGAAAGAAGTGCGCCAGGGGATTTTCAGGTGCTTCTCGCGGTACTGCTTGATCTCTTCCGCTGTCTGATGGTCCACGTATGCGTGGCCGGACTTGATGAGCTGCACTGCTAAGTCGTACAGCTCCTGAAAGTAGTCGCTGCTGTAGGTGATCTGAGACATAGGGGCACAGGGCAGAGGGGCGGAGAGGAAGAGGAAAGAAGTGCGCCAGGGGATTTTCAGGTGCTTCTCGCGGTACTGCTTGATCTCTTCCGCTGTCTGATGGTCCACGTATGCGTGGCCGGACTTGATGAGCTGCACTGCTAAGTCGTACAGCTCCTGAAAGTAGTCGCTGCTGTAGGTGATCTGAGACATAGGGGCACAGGGCAGAGGGGCGGAGAGGAAGAGGAAAGAAGTGCGCCAGGGGATTTTCAGGTGCTTCTTGCGGTACAGCTTGATCTCTTCCGCTGTCTGATGGTCCACGTATGCGTGGCCGGACTTGATGAGCTGCACTGCTAAGTCGTACAGCTCCTGAAAGTAGTCGCTGCTGTAGGTGATCTGAGACATAGGGGCACAGGGCAGAGGGGCGGAGAGGAAGAGGAAAGAAGTGCGCCAGGGGATTTTCAGGTGCTTCTCGCGGTACTGCTTGATCTCTTCCGCTGTCTGATGGTCCACGTATGCGTGGCCGGACTTGATGAGCTGCACTGCTAAGTCGTACAGCTCCTGAAAGTAGTCGCTGCTGTAGGTGATCTGAGACATAGGGGCACAGGGCAGAGGGGCGGAGAGGAAGAGGAAAGAAGTGCGCCAGGGGATTTTCAGGTGCTTCTTGCGGTACAGCTTGATCTCTTCCGCTGTCTGATGGTCCACGTATGCGTGGCCGGACTTGATGAGCTGCACTGCTAAGTCGTACAGCTCCTGAAAGTAGTCGCTGCTGTAGGTGATCTGAGACATAGGGGCACAGGGCAGAGGGGCGGAGAGGAAGAGGAAAGAAGTGCGCCAGGGGATTTTCAGGTGCTTCTCGCGGTACTGCTTGATCTCTTCCGCTGTCTGATGGTCCACGTATGCGTGGCCGGACTTGATGAGCTGCACTGCTAAGTCGTACAGCTCCTGAAAGTAGTCGCTGCTGTAGGTGATCTGAGACATAGGGGCACAGGGCAGAGGGGCGGAGAGGAAGAGGAAAGAAGTGCGCCAGGGGATTTTCAGGTGCTTCTCGCGGTACTGCTTGATCTCTTCCGCTGTCTGATGGTCCACGTATGCGTGGCCGGACTTGATGAGCTGCACTGCTAAGTCGTACAGCTCCTGAAAGTAGTCGCTGCTGTAGGTGATCTGAGACATAGGGGCACAGGGCAGAGGGGCGGAGAGGAAGAGGAAAGAAGTGCGCCAGGGGATTTTCAGGTGCTTCTCGCGGTACTGCTTGATCTCTTCCGCTGTCTGATGGTCCACGTATGCGTGGCCGGACTTGATGAGCTGCACTGCTAAGTCGTACAGCTCCTGAAAGTAGTCGCTGCTGTAGGTGATCTGAGACATAGGGGCACAGGGCAGAGGGGCGGAGAGGAAGAGGAAAGAAGTGCGCCAGGGGATTTTCAGGTGCTTCTCGCGGTACTGCTTGATCTCTTCCGCTGTCTGATGGTCCACGTATGCGTGGCCGGACTTGATGAGCTGCACTGCTAAGTCGTACAGCTCCTGAAAGTAGTCGCTGCTGTAGGTGATCTGAGACATAGGGGCACAGGGCAGAGGGGCGGAGAGGAAGAGGAAAGAAGTGCGCCAGGGGATTTTCAGGTGCTTCTCGCGGTACTGCTTGATCTCTTCCGCTGTCTGATGGTCCACGTATGCGTGGCCGGACTTGATGAGCTGCACTGCTAAGTCGTACAGCTCCTGAAAGTAGTCGCTGCTGTAGGTGATCTGAGACATAGGGGCACAGGGCAGAGGGGCGGAGAGGAAGAGGAAAGAAGTGCGCCAGGGGATTTTCAGGTGCTTCTTGCGGTACAGCTTGATCTCTTCCGCTGTCTGATGGTCCACGTATGCGTGGCCGGACTTGATGAGCTGCACTGCTAAGTCGTACAGCTCCTGAAAGTAGTCGCTGCTGTAGGTGATCTGAGACATAGGGGCACAGGGCAGAGGGGCGGAGAGGAAGAGGAAAGAAGTGCGCCAGGGGATTTTCAGGTGCTTCTCGCGGTACTGCTTGATCTCTTCCGCTGTCTGATGGTCCACGTATGCGTGGCCGGACTTGATGAGCTGCACTGCTAAGTCGTACAGCTCCTGAAAGTAGTCGCTGCTGTAGGTGATCTGAGACATAGGGGCACAGGGCAGAGGGGCGGAGAGGAAGAGGAAAGAAGTGCGCCAGGGGATTTTCAGGTGCTTCTCGCGGTACTGCTTGATCTCTTCCGCTGTCTGATGGTCCACGTATGCGTGGCCGGACTTGATGAGCTGCACTGCTAAGTCGTACAGCTCCTGAAAGTAGTCGCTGCTGTAGGTGATCTGAGACATAGGGGCACAGGGCAGAGGGGCGGAGAGGAAGAGGAAAGAAGTGCGCCAGGGGATTTTCAGGTGCTTCTCGCGGTACTGCTTGATCTCTTCCGCTGTCTGATGGTCCACGTATGCGTGGCCGGACTTGATGAGCTGCACTGCTAAGTCGTACAGCTCCTGAAAGTAGTCGCTGCTGTAGGTGATCTGAGACATAGGGGCACAGGGCAGAGGGGCGGAGAGGAAGAGGAAAGAAGTGCGCCAGGGGATTTTCAGGTGCTTCTTGCGGTACAGCTTGATCTCTTCCGCTGTCTGATGGTCCACGTATGCGTGGCCGGACTTGATGAGCTGCACTGCTAAGTCGTACAGCTCCTGAAAGTAGTCGCTGCTGTAGGTGATCTGAGACATAGGGGCACAGGGCAGAGGGGCGGAGAGGAAGAGGAAAGAAGTGCGCCAGGGGATTTTCAGGTGCTTCTTGCGGTACAGCTTGATCTCTTCCGCTGTCTGATGGTCCACGTATGCGTGGCCGGACTTGATGAGCTGCACTGCTAAGTCGTACAGCTCCTGAAAGTAGTCGCTGCTGTAGGTGATCTGAGACATAGGGGCACAGGGCAGAGGGGCGGAGAGGAAGAGGAAAGAAGTGCGCCAGGGGATTTTCAGGTGCTTCTTGCGGTACAGCTTGATCTCTTCCGCTGTCTGATGGTCCACGTATGCGTGGCCGGACTTGATGAGCTGCACTGCTAAGTCGTACAGCTCCTGAAAGTAGTCGCTGCTGTAGGTGATCTGAGACATAGGGGCACAGGGCAGAGGGGCGGAGAGGAAGAGGAAAGAAGTGCGCCAGGGGATTTTCAGGTGCTTCTTGCGGTACAGCTTGATCTCTTCCGCTGTCTGATGGTCCACGTATGCGTGGCCGGACTTGATGAGCTGCACTGCTAAGTCGTACAGCTCCTGAAAGTAGTCGCTGCTGTAGGTGATCTGAGACATAGGGGCACAGGGCAGAGGGGCGGAGAGGAAGAGGAAAGAAGTGCGCCAGGGGATTTTCAGGTGCTTCTTGCGGTACAGCTTGATCTCTTCCGCTGTCTGATGGTCCACGTATGCGTGGCCGGACTTGATGAGCTGCACTGCTAAGTCGTACAGCTCCTGAAAGTAGTCGCTGCTGTAGGTGATCTGAGACATAGGGGCACAGGGCAGAGGGGCGGAGAGGAAGAGGAAAGAAGTGCGCCAGGGGATTTTCAGGTGCTTCTCGCGGTACTGCTTGATCTCTTCCGCTGTCTGATGGTCCACGTATGCGTGGCCGGACTTGATGAGCTGCACTGCTAAGTCGTACAGCTCCTGAAAGTAGTCGCTGCTGTAGGTGATCTGAGACATAGGGGCACAGGGCAGAGGGGCGGAGAGGAAGAGGAAAGAAGTGCGCCAGGGGATTTTCAGGTGCTTCTCGCGGTACTGCTTGATCTCTTCCGCTGTCTGATGGTCCACGTATGCGTGGCCGGACTTGATGAGCTGCACTGCTAAGTCGTACAGCTCCTGAAAGTAGTCGCTGCTGTAGGTGATCTGAGACATAGGGGCACAGGGCAGAGGGGCGGAGAGGAAGAGGAAAGAAGTGCGCCAGGGGATTTTCAGGTGCTTCTCGCGGTACTGCTTGATCTCTTCCGCTGTCTGATGGTCCACGTATGCGTGGCCGGACTTGATGAGCTGCACTGCTAAGTCGTACAGCTCCTGAAAGTAGTCGCTGCTGTAGGTGATCTGAGACATAGGGGCACAGGGCAGAGGGGCGGAGAGGAAGAGGAAAGAAGTGCGCCAGGGGATTTTCAGGTGCTTCTTGCGGTACAGCTTGATCTCTTCCGCTGTCTGATGGTCCACGTATGCGTGGCCGGACTTGATGAGCTGCACTGCTAAGTCGTACAGCTCCTGAAAGTAGTCGCTGCTGTAGGTGATCTGAGACATAGGGGCACAGGGCAGAGGGGCGGAGAGGAAGAGGAAAGAAGTGCGCCAGGGGATTTTCAGGTGCTTCTTGCGGTACAGCTTGATCTCTTCCGCTGTCTGATGGTCCACGTATGCGTGGCCGGACTTGATGAGCTGCACTGCTAAGTCGTACAGCTCCTGAAAGTAGTCGCTGCTGTAGGTGATCTGAGACATAGGGGCACAGGGCAGAGGGGCGGAGAGGAAGAGGAAAGAAGTGCGCCAGGGGATTTTCAGGTGCTTCTTGCGGTACAGCTTGATCTCTTCCGCTGTCTGATGGTCCACGTATGCGTGGCCGGACTTGATGAGCTGCACTGCTAAGTCGTACAGCTCCTGAAAGTAGTCGCTGCTGTAGGTGATCTGAGACATAGGGGCACAGGGCAGAGGGGCGGAGAGGAAGAGGAAAGAAGTGCGCCAGGGGATTTTCAGGTGCTTCTTGCGGTACAGCTTGATCTCTTCCGCTGTCTGATGGTCCACGTATGCGTGGCCGGACTTGATGAGCTGCACTGCTAAGTCGTACAGCTCCTGAAAGTAGTCGCTGCTGTAGGTGATCTGAGACATAGGGGCACAGGGCAGAGGGGCGGAGAGGAAGAGGAAAGAAGTGCGCCAGGGGATTTTCAGGTGCTTCTCGCGGTACTGCTTGATCTCTTCCGCTGTCTGATGGTCCACGTATGCGTGGCCGGACTTGATGAGCTGCACTGCTAAGTCGTACAGCTCCTGAAAGTAGTCGCTGCTGTAGGTGATCTGAGACATAGGGGCACAGGGCAGAGGGGCGGAGAGGAAGAGGAAAGAAGTGCGCCAGGGGATTTTCAGGTGCTTCTTGCGGTACAGCTTGATCTCTTCCGCTGTCTGATGGTCCACGTATGCGTGGCCGGACTTGATGAGCTGCACTGCTAAGTCGTACAGCTCCTGAAAGTAGTCGCTGCTGTAGGTGATCTGAGACATAGGGGCACAGGGCAGAGGGGCGGAGAGGAAGAGGAAAGAAGTGCGCCAGGGGATTTTCAGGTGCTTCTTGCGGTACAGCTTGATCTCTTCCGCTGTCTGATGGTCCACGTATGCGTGGCCGGACTTGATGAGCTGCACTGCTAAGTCGTACAGCTCCTGAAAGTAGTCGCTGCTGTAGGTGATCTGAGACATAGGGGCACAGGGCAGAGGGGCGGAGAGGAAGAGGAAAGAAGTGCGCCAGGGGATTTTCAGGTGCTTCTTGCGGTACAGCTTGATCTCTTCCGCTGTCTGATGGTCCACGTATGCGTGGCCGGACTTGATGAGCTGCACTGCTAAGTCGTACAGCTCCTGAAAGTAGTCGCTGCTGTAGGTGATCTGAGACATAGGGGCACAGGGCAGAGGGGCGGAGAGGAAGAGGAAAGAAGTGCGCCAGGGGATTTTCAGGTGCTTCTTGCGGTACAGCTTGATCTCTTCCGCTGTCTGATGGTCCACGTATGCGTGGCCGGACTTGATGAGCTGCACTGCTAAGTCGTACAGCTCCTGAAAGTAGTCGCTGCTGTAGGTGATCTGAGACATAGGGGCACAGGGCAGAGGGGCGGAGAGGAAGAGGAAAGAAGTGCGCCAGGGGATTTTCAGGTGCTTCTCGCGGTACTGCTTGATCTCTTCCGCTGTCTGATGGTCCACGTATGCGTGGCCGGACTTGATGAGCTGCACTGCTAAGTCGTACAGCTCCTGAAAGTAGTCGCTGCTGTAGGTGATCTGAGACATAGGGGCACAGGGCAGAGGGGCGGAGAGGAAGAGGAAAGAAGTGCGCCAGGGGATTTTCAGGTGCTTCTCGCGGTACTGCTTGATCTCTTCCGCTGTCTGATGGTCCACGTATGCGTGGCCGGACTTGATGAGCTGCACTGCTAAGTCGTACAGCTCCTGAAAGTAGTCGCTGCTGTAGGTGATCTGAGACATAGGGGCACAGGGCAGAGGGGCGGAGAGGAAGAGGAAAGAAGTGCGCCAGGGGATTTTCAGGTGCTTCTTGCGGTACAGCTTGATCTCTTCCGCTGTCTGATGGTCCACGTATGCGTGGCCGGACTTGATGAGCTGCACTGCTAAGTCGTACAGCTCCTGAAAGTAGTCGCTGCTGTAGGTGATCTGAGACATAGGGGCACAGGGCAGAGGGGCGGAGAGGAAGAGGAAAGAAGTGCGCCAGGGGATTTTCAGGTGCTTCTTGCGGTACAGCTTGATCTCTTCCGCTGTCTGATGGTCCACGTATGCGTGGCCGGACTTGATGAGCTGCACTGCTAAGTCGTACAGCTCCTGAAAGTAGTCGCTGCTGTAGGTGATCTGAGACATAGGGGCACAGGGCAGAGGGGCGGAGAGGAAGAGGAAAGAAGTGCGCCAGGGGATTTTCAGGTGCTTCTTGCGGTACAGCTTGATCTCTTCCGCTGTCTGATGGTCCACGTATGCGTGGCCGGACTTGATGAGCTGCACTGCTAAGTCGTACAGCTCCTGAAAGTAGTCGCTGCTGTAGGTGATCTGAGACATAGGGGCACAGGGCAGAGGGGCGGAGAGGAAGAGGAAAGAAGTGCGCCAGGGGATTTTCAGGTGCTTCTCGCGGTACTGCTTGATCTCTTCCGCTGTCTGATGGTCCACGTATGCGTGGCCGGACTTGATGAGCTGCACTGCTAAGTCGTACAGCTCCTGAAAGTAGTCGCTGCTGTAGGTGATCTGAGACATAGGGGCACAGGGCAGAGGGGCGGAGAGGAAGAGGAAAGAAGTGCGCCAGGGGATTTTCAGGTGCTTCTTGCGGTACAGCTTGATCTCTTCCGCTGTCTGATGGTCCACGTATGCGTGGCCGGACTTGATGAGCTGCACTGCTAAGTCGTACAGCTCCTGAAAGTAGTCGCTGCTGTAGGTGATCTGAGACATAGGGGCACAGGGCAGAGGGGCGGAGAGGAAGAGGAAAGAAGTGCGCCAGGGGATTTTCAGGTGCTTCTTGCGGTACAGCTTGATCTCTTCCGCTGTCTGATGGTCCACGTATGCGTGGCCGGACTTGATGAGCTGCACTGCTAAGTCGTACAGCTCCTGAAAGTAGTCGCTGCTGTAGGTGATCTGAGACATAGGGGCACAGGGCAGAGGGGCGGAGAGGAAGAGGAAAGAAGTGCGCCAGGGGATTTTCAGGTGCTTCTTGCGGTACAGCTTGATCTCTTCCGCTGTCTGATGGTCCACGTATGCGTGGCCGGACTTGATGAGCTGCACTGCTAAGTCGTACAGCTCCTGAAAGTAGTCGCTGCTGTAGGTGATCTGAGACATAGGGGCACAGGGCAGAGGGGCGGAGAGGAAGAGGAAAGAAGTGCGCCAGGGGATTTTCAGGTGCTTCTTGCGGTACAGCTTGATCTCTTCCGCTGTCTGATGGTCCACGTATGCGTGGCCGGACTTGATGAGCTGCACTGCTAAGTCGTACAGCTCCTGAAAGTAGTCGCTGCTGTAGGTGATCTGAGACATAGGGGCACAGGGCAGAGGGGCGGAGAGGAAGAGGAAAGAAGTGCGCCAGGGGATTTTCAGGTGCTTCTTGCGGTACAGCTTGATCTCTTCCGCTGTCTGATGGTCCACGTATGCGTGGCCGGACTTGATGAGCTGCACTGCTAAGTCGTACAGCTCCTGAAAGTAGTCGCTGCTGTAGGTGATCTGAGACATAGGGGCACAGGGCAGAGGGGCGGAGAGGAAGAGGAAAGAAGTGCGCCAGGGGATTTTCAGGTGCTTCTTGCGGTACAGCTTGATCTCTTCCGCTGTCTGATGGTCCACGTATGCGTGGCCGGACTTGATGAGCTGCACTGCTAAGTCGTACAGCTCCTGAAAGTAGTCGCTGCTGTAGGTGATCTGAGACATAGGGGCACAGGGCAGAGGGGCGGAGAGGAAGAGGAAAGAAGTGCGCCAGGGGATTTTCAGGTGCTTCTTGCGGTACAGCTTGATCTCTTCCGCTGTCTGATGGTCCACGTATGCGTGGCCGGACTTGATGAGCTGCACTGCTAAGTCGTACAGCTCCTGAAAGTAGTCGCTGCTGTAGGTGATCTGAGACATAGGGGCACAGGGCAGAGGGGCGGAGAGGAAGAGGAAAGAAGTGCGCCAGGGGATTTTCAGGTGCTTCTCGCGGTACTGCTTGATCTCTTCCGCTGTCTGATGGTCCACGTATGCGTGGCCGGACTTGATGAGCTGCACTGCTAAGTCGTACAGCTCCTGAAAGTAGTCGCTGCTGTAGGTGATCTGAGACATAGGGGCACAGGGCAGAGGGGCGGAGAGGAAGAGGAAAGAAGTGCGCCAGGGGATTTTCAGGTGCTTCTTGCGGTACAGCTTGATCTCTTCCGCTGTCTGATGGTCCACGTATGCGTGGCCGGACTTGATGAGCTGCACTGCTAAGTCGTACAGCTCCTGAAAGTAGTCGCTGCTGTAGGTGATCTGAGACATAGGGGCACAGGGCAGAGGGGCGGAGAGGAAGAGGAAAGAAGTGCGCCAGGGGATTTTCAGGTGCTTCTTGCGGTACAGCTTGATCTCTTCCGCTGTCTGATGGTCCACGTATGCGTGGCCGGACTTGATGAGCTGCACTGCTAAGTCGTACAGCTCCTGAAAGTAGTCGCTGCTGTAGGTGATCTGAGACATAGGGGCACAGGGCAGAGGGGCGGAGAGGAAGAGGAAAGAAGTGCGCCAGGGGATTTTCAGGTGCTTCTTGCGGTACAGCTTGATCTCTTCCGCTGTCTGATGGTCCACGTATGCGTGGCCGGACTTGATGAGCTGCACTGCTAAGTCGTACAGCTCCTGAAAGTAGTCGCTGCTGTAGGTGATCTGAGACATAGGGGCACAGGGCAGAGGGGCGGAGAGGAAGAGGAAAGAAGTGCGCCAGGGGATTTTCAGGTGCTTCTTGCGGTACAGCTTGATCTCTTCCGCTGTCTGATGGTCCACGTATGCGTGGCCGGACTTGATGAGCTGCACTGCTAAGTCGTACAGCTCCTGAAAGTAGTCGCTGCTGTAGGTGATCTGAGACATAGGGGCACAGGGCAGAGGGGCGGAGAGGAAGAGGAAAGAAGTGCGCCAGGGGATTTTCAGGTGCTTCTTGCGGTACAGCTTGATCTCTTCCGCTGTCTGATGGTCCACGTATGCGTGGCCGGACTTGATGAGCTGCACTGCTAAGTCGTACAGCTCCTGAAAGTAGTCGCTGCTGTAGGTGATCTGAGACATAGGGGCACAGGGCAGAGGGGCGGAGAGGAAGAGGAAAGAAGTGCGCCAGGGGATTTTCAGGTGCTTCTTGCGGTACAGCTTGATCTCTTCCGCTGTCTGATGGTCCACGTATGCGTGGCCGGACTTGATGAGCTGCACTGCTAAGTCGTACAGCTCCTGAAAGTAGTCGCTGCTGTAGGTGATCTGAGACATAGGGGCACAGGGCAGAGGGGCGGAGAGGAAGAGGAAAGAAGTGCGCCAGGGGATTTTCAGGTGCTTCTTGCGGTACAGCTTGATCTCTTCCGCTGTCTGATGGTCCACGTATGCGTGGCCGGACTTGATGAGCTGCACTGCTAAGTCGTACAGCTCCTGAAAGTAGTCGCTGCTGTAGGTGATCTGAGACATAGGGGCACAGGGCAGAGGGGCGGAGAGGAAGAGGAAAGAAGTGCGCCAGGGGATTTTCAGGTGCTTCTTGCGGTACAGCTTGATCTCTTCCGCTGTCTGATGGTCCACGTATGCGTGGCCGGACTTGATGAGCTGCACTGCTAAGTCGTACAGCTCCTGAAAGTAGTCGCTGCTGTAGGTGATCTGAGACATAGGGGCACAGGGCAGAGGGGCGGAGAGGAAGAGGAAAGAAGTGCGCCAGGGGATTTTCAGGTGCTTCTTGCGGTACAGCTTGATCTCTTCCGCTGTCTGATGGTCCACGTATGCGTGGCCGGACTTGATGAGCTGCACTGCTAAGTCGTACAGCTCCTGAAAGTAGTCGCTGCTGTAGGTGATCTGAGACATAGGGGCACAGGGCAGAGGGGCGGAGAGGAAGAGGAAAGAAGTGCGCCAGGGGATTTTCAGGTGCTTCTTGCGGTACAGCTTGATCTCTTCCGCTGTCTGATGGTCCACGTATGCGTGGCCGGACTTGATGAGCTGCACTGCTAAGTCGTACAGCTCCTGAAAGTAGTCGCTGCTGTAGGTGATCTGAGACATAGGGGCACAGGGCAGAGGGGCGGAGAGGAAGAGGAAAGAAGTGCGCCAGGGGATTTTCAGGTGCTTCTTGCGGTACAGCTTGATCTCTTCCGCTGTCTGATGGTCCACGTATGCGTGGCCGGACTTGATGAGCTGCACTGCTAAGTCGTACAGCTCCTGAAAGTAGTCGCTGCTGTAGGTGATCTGAGACATAGGGGCACAGGGCAGAGGGGCGGAGAGGAAGAGGAAAGAAGTGCGCCAGGGGATTTTCAGGTGCTTCTTGCGGTACAGCTTGATCTCTTCCGCTGTCTGATGGTCCACGTATGCGTGGCCGGACTTGATGAGCTGCACTGCTAAGTCGTACAGCTCCTGAAAGTAGTCGCTGCTGTAGGTGATCTGAGACATAGGGGCACAGGGCAGAGGGGCGGAGAGGAAGAGGAAAGAAGTGCGCCAGGGGATTTTCAGGTGCTTCTTGCGGTACAGCTTGATCTCTTCCGCTGTCTGATGGTCCACGTATGCGTGGCCGGACTTGATGAGCTGCACTGCTAAGTCGTACAGCTCCTGAAAGTAGTCGCTGCTGTAGGTGATCTGAGACATAGGGGCACAGGGCAGAGGGGCGGAGAGGAAGAGGAAAGAAGTGCGCCAGGGGATTTTCAGGTGCTTCTTGCGGTACAGCTTGATCTCTTCCGCTGTCTGATGGTCCACGTATGCGTGGCCGGACTTGATGAGCTGCACTGCTAAGTCGTACAGCTCCTGAAAGTAGTCGCTGCTGTAGGTGATCTGAGACATAGGGGCACAGGGCAGAGGGGCGGAGAGGAAGAGGAAAGAAGTGCGCCAGGGGATTTTCAGGTGCTTCTTGCGGTACAGCTTGATCTCTTCCGCTGTCTGATGGTCCACGTATGCGTGGCCGGACTTGATGAGCTGCACTGCTAAGTCGTACAGCTCCTGAAAGTAGTCGCTGCTGTAGGTGATCTGAGACATAGGGGCACAGGGCAGAGGGGCGGAGAGGAAGAGGAAAGAAGTGCGCCAGGGGATTTTCAGGTGCTTCTTGCGGTACAGCTTGATCTCTTCCGCTGTCTGATGGTCCACGTATGCGTGGCCGGACTTGATGAGCTGCACTGCTAAGTCGTACAGCTCCTGAAAGTAGTCGCTGCTGTAGGTGATCTGAGACATAGGGGCACAGGGCAGAGGGGCGGAGAGGAAGAGGAAAGAAGTGCGCCAGGGGATTTTCAGGTGCTTCTTGCGGTACAGCTTGATCTCTTCCGCTGTCTGATGGTCCACGTATGCGTGGCCGGACTTGATGAGCTGCACTGCTAAGTCGTACAGCTCCTGAAAGTAGTCGCTGCTGTAGGTGATCTGAGACATAGGGGCACAGGGCAGAGGGGCGGAGAGGAAGAGGAAAGAAGTGCGCCAGGGGATTTTCAGGTGCTTCTTGCGGTACAGCTTGATCTCTTCCGCTGTCTGATGGTCCACGTATGCGTGGCCGGACTTGATGAGCTGCACTGCTAAGTCGTACAGCTCCTGAAAGTAGTCGCTGCTGTAGGTGATCTGAGACATAGGGGCACAGGGCAGAGGGGCGGAGAGGAAGAGGAAAGAAGTGCGCCAGGGGATTTTCAGGTGCTTCTTGCGGTACAGCTTGATCTCTTCCGCTGTCTGATGGTCCACGTATGCGTGGCCGGACTTGATGAGCTGCACTGCTAAGTCGTACAGCTCCTGAAAGTAGTCGCTGCTGTAGGTGATCTGAGACATAGGGGCACAGGGCAGAGGGGCGGAGAGGAAGAGGAAAGAAGTGCGCCAGGGGATTTTCAGGTGCTTCTCGCGGTACTGCTTGATCTCTTCCGCTGTCTGATGGTCCACGTATGCGTGGCCGGACTTGATGAGCTGCACTGCTAAGTCGTACAGCTCCTGAAAGTAGTCGCTGCTGTAGGTGATCTGAGACATAGGGGCACAGGGCAGAGGGGCGGAGAGGAAGAGGAAAGAAGTGCGCCAGGGGATTTTCAGGTGCTTCTTGCGGTACAGCTTGATCTCTTCCGCTGTCTGATGGTCCACGTATGCGTGGCCGGACTTGATGAGCTGCACTGCTAAGTCGTACAGCTCCTGAAAGTAGTCGCTGCTGTAGGTGATCTGAGACATAGGGGCACAGGGCAGAGGGGCGGAGAGGAAGAGGAAAGAAGTGCGCCAGGGGATTTTCAGGTGCTTCTTGCGGTACAGCTTGATCTCTTCCGCTGTCTGATGGTCCACGTATGCGTGGCCGGACTTGATGAGCTGCACTGCTAAGTCGTACAGCTCCTGAAAGTAGTCGCTGCTGTAGGTGATCTGAGACATAGGGGCACAGGGCAGAGGGGCGGAGAGGAAGAGGAAAGAAGTGCGCCAGGGGATTTTCAGGTGCTTCTTGCGGTACAGCTTGATCTCTTCCGCTGTCTGATGGTCCACGTATGCGTGGCCGGACTTGATGAGCTGCACTGCTAAGTCGTACAGCTCCTGAAAGTAGTCGCTGCTGTAGGTGATCTGAGACATAGGGGCACAGGGCAGAGGGGCGGAGAGGAAGAGGAAAGAAGTGCGCCAGGGGATTTTCAGGTGCTTCTTGCGGTACAGCTTGATCTCTTCCGCTGTCTGATGGTCCACGTATGCGTGGCCGGACTTGATGAGCTGCACTGCTAAGTCGTACAGCTCCTGAAAGTAGTCGCTGCTGTAGGTGATCTGAGACATAGGGGCACAGGGCAGAGGGGCGGAGAGGAAGAGGAAAGAAGTGCGCCAGGGGATTTTCAGGTGCTTCTTGCGGTACAGCTTGATCTCTTCCGCTGTCTGATGGTCCACGTATGCGTGGCCGGACTTGATGAGCTGCACTGCTAAGTCGTACAGCTCCTGAAAGTAGTCGCTGCTGTAGGTGATCTGAGACATAGGGGCACAGGGCAGAGGGGCGGAGAGGAAGAGGAAAGAAGTGCGCCAGGGGATTTTCAGGTGCTTCTTGCGGTACAGCTTGATCTCTTCCGCTGTCTGATGGTCCACGTATGCGTGGCCGGACTTGATGAGCTGCACTGCTAAGTCGTACAGCTCCTGAAAGTAGTCGCTGCTGTAGGTGATCTGAGACATAGGGGCACAGGGCAGAGGGGCGGAGAGGAAGAGGAAAGAAGTGCGCCAGGGGATTTTCAGGTGCTTCTTGCGGTACAGCTTGATCTCTTCCGCTGTCTGATGGTCCACGTATGCGTGGCCGGACTTGATGAGCTGCACTGCTAAGTCGTACAGCTCCTGAAAGTAGTCGCTGCTGTAGGTGATCTGGGGGGTAAGGGAGAGTGGGGGAGAGTGGGGGAGAGTGGGGGAGAGTGGGGGAGAGTGGGGGAGAGTGGGGGAAGGGGAGGGACGAGACATGGGAAAGGACGTGGGCCGAGGGAGAGGGACAGAGTTTCTCCACGGGCTCTCCAGGTAACTTCCCTGTTCACAGCTTCCTCAATGTAGCCCTTCCTCTGAACACACAAATCACCATGCCAGGGTTGTCGGCATGCACCAAGTTAGGCAGTGAAACTCACCTTGAAGGGTTTCCACCCCAGCCACGCCACTATCTCCTCGATATGGTCTATGTACTCCTGCCTGCTTCTCTGCCTTACTGCCTTTCACCAAGCTGCCTGCAACTCACTGTAACCAGACCTTTCACTCACCTTAAACGGCTTCCACCCCAGCCACGCTACGATCTCCTCAATGTGATCAATGTACTCCTGCTTCACGTCCTCTCTTCCTGTATTTCTGCTTGCAAAGCAGCTCAATGTGCGCACGCCCCGCACTCACCTTGAAGGGTTTCCACCCCAGCCACGCCACGATCTCCTCAATATGATCAATGTATTCCTGCTTCTCTGCCTCTGGGTTGGTGTCATCGTACCTGAGGGGTGAAGAGTGAGAGGGGAGAGCAGCGAGTGGGGGGGGGAAAGGGAAAGGAAGGCTCAAAAGGGGGGGGGGAAGAAGGCTCAATGTGGTCGATATAATCCTGCTTCTCTGCCTCCGGGTTCGTGTCATCATACCTGAAGGGTGATGACTGAGAGGGGAGAGCGGAGCAGAGGGAGCAGAAGAGCAGAGAGTGAAGGGAGGGGTAAGGCCGAAGGAAAAACGAGCATGGAACCGACAATAAAGAGAAGAGCGGGAAAAGGCATCTCTCCCCGTAGCGAGGGCACTCACTGCAGGTAGCAGTTGCCGTCTCTCTCCTTAGCCAGCCTAAGTCCCTGTCGCTCTAGTGGCTACGAAGCCAGTGCCTCTGAAATGCAGATATGATGGTAGCCTTTCTGCAAAACAAGTGAGGCGAGTGAGAGCACTCACCGCAGGTAGCAGTTGCCGTCTCTCTCCTTAGCCAGGCCAAAGTCAACATACATGGCCTGGGGAGAGCAGGGACAGGTTCGGGGGGGCAGATTCGGGGGGAGGGGGGAGGAGGTGAAGATGGGACTTCAGAGTCGAATCAAAACCCGTCTCTCTCCTTTGCCAGGCTAAAGTCCACATACATGGCCTGGGGAGAGCAGGGACGGGGACAGATTGGGGGGAGGGGGGAGGAGCAGGTAAGATGGGACTTTTGAGTCGACTCAAAAGCCGTCTCTCTCCTTAGCCAGGCCAAAGTCCACATAGAAGGCCTGGGGAGAGCAGGGACGGGGGGAGACATGGAGGGGGGCACCCGATTGGCGAATAGTCATTGGGATCGAGGAGGGAGTGCGACCACACCTTCCCCCCCCATGACTGCCAGGTGCTTCTCCAGTCAAAGGATCTGAAAAAACATTCGCTGCGACATACCGACCACAATCCGTGTGCCACTGCATTCACCTTGGCATGCCCGATGTGCAGGTAGCCGTTGGGCTCGGGCGGAAAGCGCGACCACACCTTACCCCCCGTCACTGCCAGGTGCTTCTCCAGTGCCTCGCGGCTGTTCTTGGGGCGCCATGTGGTGCCGTCACTGAAAAATATCTCTGTGTGCACCTGGAAAGGGAGGAAGGTTGGGAAAAGGTGGAAAGGAAAGGGTGGAGGGAGGAGCTGCCAGGTGCTTCTCCAGTGCCTCCCAACTGTTCTTGGGGCGCCATGTTGTGCCGTCACTGAAGAAGATTTCCGTGTGCACCTGAGAGGGAGGGAGAGAGGGCCATTTACAAGGGGGGCAGCGAAATCCTTGAGATGCCTCTCGGCTGTTCTTGGGGCGCCACGTGGTGCCGTCACTGAAAAATATCTCCGTGTGCACCTGAGAGAAACAAATGAGAGACGAGGCCTGCCTCAAACATGGTCTCAGGAAGACAGTCTGATATTGAGTTGAGAGGGAAAGTGAGAGAGCTCACCTTGTTGTTATCCTGCGGGTTGGGGAAGATAGCATACGGATCCGACTCCTCCCCGCCATCCACCCCCACTGCCGCCCCTACTGCCCCTGCCGCTGCTGCTTTATCACCACCCCCTGCTGCCCCTCCAGCAGCAGCAGCAGCACCACCACCAGCAGCAGCAGGGAGCGTCGTCCCCTTTGGGTTTCTTCTCCTTCTTCTTCTTGGCGGGTTTTGCCTCGTCCGCCTCTGTCTTTGGCCCCAGCACCGCCAGCACCTGAGCGTCCACCTCCTCCTGCTCGCACACACGCACACGCACACATGGACGGGGTTCAAACACACGCGGGTGATGGGGAAGGGCGGGAGGGGAGGACTTGGGTTTCGCCTCGTCCGCCTCTGTCTTTGGGCCCAGCACCGCCAGCACCTGAGCGTCCACCTCCTCCTGCTCGCACACACGCACACGCACACATGGACAGGGTTCAAACACACGCGGGTGATGGGGAAGGGCGGGAGGGGAGGACTTGGGTTTCGCCTCGTCCGCCTCTGACTTTGGGCCCAGCACCGCCAGCACCTGTGCATCCACCTCCTCCTGCTCGCACAGGTGGTCCAAGAGGGAAACGGGGGAGAGGGGGATGAGGAGGAGGGAGGCAGTAGGGCTTGGACTGATCTGCCTCGTCCGCCTCTGTCTTTGGGCCCAGCACCGCCAGCACCTGTGCATCCACCTCCTCCTGCTCGCACAGGTGGTCCAAGAGGGAAACGGGGGAGAGGGGGATGAGGAGGAGGGAGGCAGTAGGGCTTGGACTGATCTGCCTCGTCCGCCTCTGTCTTTGGGCCCAGCACCGCCAGCACCTGTGCATCCACCTCCGCTCCGCCTGCTCGCGTAGACGCGTACACACACATAGACCGGGGTGAACATGCATGTGGTGGTGAGGGATGAGGATGCACAAGTGTTGAGACTTCGCGATTTGGTGAGGGGATGAGGTGAGAAGGACGAGGGAAGTTGGGTTTGGCCTCGTCCTCCTCTCTCTTTGGCTTTTGAGAATTCTCAAAAACCGTCCTCCTCTCTCTTTGGCTTTTGAGAATTCTCAAAAACCGTCCTCCTCTCTCTTTGGCTTTTGAGAATTCTCAAAAACCGTCCTCCTCTCTCTTTGGCTTTTGAGAATTCTCAAAAACCGTCCTCCTCTCTCTTTGGCTTTTGAGAATTCTCAAAAACCGTCCTCCTCTCTCTTTGGCTTTTGAGAATTCTCAAAAACCGTCCTCCTCTCTCTTTGGCTTTTGAGAATTCTCAAAAACCGTCCTCCTCTCTCTTTGGCTTTTGAGAATTCTCAAAAACCGTCCTCCTCTCTCTTTGGCTTTTGAGAATTCTCAAAAACCGTCCTCCTCTCTCTTTGGCTTTTGAGAATTCTCAAAAACCGTCCTCCTCTCTCTTTGGCTTTTGAGAATTCTCAAAAACCGTCCTCCTCTCTCTTTGGCTTTTGAGAATTCTCAAAAACCGTCCTCCTCTCTCTTTGGCTTTTGAGAATTCTCAAAAACCGTCCTCCTCTCTCTTTGGCTTTTGAGAATTCTCAAAAACCGTCCTCCTCTCTCTTTGGCTTTTGAGAATTCTCAAAAACCGTCCTCCTCTCTCTTTGGCTTTTGAGAATTCTCAAAAACCGTCCTCCTCTCTCTTTGGCTTTTGAGAATTCTCAAAAACCGTCCTCCTCTCTCTTTGGGCCAAGCATGCACCGCTGCCAGCACCTGTGAATCCACCTCCTCCCGCTCGCACACACACACACACACACACACACACAGATGCATGGTTTGGGGTCAAACCGACTCAGGGGTGACTTTTGAGTCGACTCAGAGGCAGCAGCACCACCACCACCGCCACCACCACCACCACCACCGCCAGTACCTGTGCATCCAACTCCTCCTGCTCGCAAAAGCACACATGGTTAGAAATTAGACACATGGAGGTGGTGGCCGAAAAAGTGGGGAGAAGGTGACACGTTGATACCAGCCTTGTTCCCCATCTCTTGCCACCACCTGTGCCAGTGCGCAATCAGATCCTTACAAGATCGCCCGGAAGCAGCTTCTGGACTGGAACCCCTCACAATTTCGCCTTTTAGAACCCTCCAACAAATCACATTTGCATACTCCTACGAATACGTGCAGTTGTGAGAAGAGTGGTTACATTTCACAAGCGTGCTCCGAACCACACCAAGCAGAGAGGGACCCACCTTGGCAAGCTTTCCCATCCGCCCATGGTTGCAGCGAGGTTACTGTTGCGTCAACTCTCAAGCCACCTCTCTTCGCCCTATCAACACTTCCATAAGCACGTTGTGAATCCTTCAAGGACTCAGAGGGGATTCAGAGAGGATTCAGAGAGGATTCAGAGAGGATTCAGAGAGGATTCAGAGAGGATTCAGAGAGGATTCAGAGAACAGACCCACCTTGGCCAGCTTGCCATCCGCCCATGGCTGCAGCGCGCGAACCTTGGCGAGAATGAGACCCACTGCAGGGGAGAGGCGGGGTGCAGAGGGGTGAGGAGGGGTGTGGAGGGGTGAGGAGGGGTGAGGAGGGGTGAGGAGGGGTGAGAAGGGGTGAGAGGGGGCGCGAAGGGAGGTGGAGAAAAGGGTAAGGAATGAAAGCGGAGGAACAGGAGCTGGGTTGGAATGAAAAAAGCAGAAAGCCCAGAAATCTTTTAAAGCAGAGGGAGGCTCTGGCTCACCGTTGAAGCGGTATCACTCTTCCACCAGCTTCTCTTTGACCGCCGCTACAGCCTCACTCACGGATGCCTAATTGCAAATTCTATGGCCTCAATAGCTGCACGAGTGGACAAATTCTCACCGTTGAAGCGGTATCGCTCCTCCACCAGCTTCTCTTTGACTGCTGCTACAGCCTCCGTTACTGCTGCCTTGATGTCCTCCAGTGACACCTCCACTCCTGCTCAATGCAAGGGGAGGTGCAGAAGGACAGGCAACGGAAAAGACAGCCCTTGGAGTGCCAAAACAATCCATGCCACCGAAACTGAAGGAAGGAGAGGAAGGGCGGAGAGGAAGGGTGGAGAGGAAACGGAGCTTTGTGGTGCGAGGTGACAAGGAAGAGAGGAGTTGGGAATAAAAACAACAGTGGGAAAGAAGGTCCGGAAGAAGGGGGGGGGCAGTGTGGGTGACCGAGAGGGGGGGGGGGGGGGTGCTGTACAAACTGGTCCAGTTTCTTCATCGTAGTGCGACATTCCATGATGCTGAAGGGTTTTTTTTAGAATTCTCAAAAAAACCCTTCAGCATCGGGGGGGGGGGGGGGGCCTGTACAAACTGGTCCGGTTTCTTCATCATAGTGCGACATTCAAGCCGTCCTTCCCACGTACCAACACCACTCTTCGCCTCCAGCTCAGCGGTGTTGAGAGGTTCCTGGCCCACAGTCGCCAGATATGCGTGCGCTGCCTCCAGCTGAGGCACTGTCTTGATCTGCACAGGGGAGGGGCGAGGCAATAGAGCGAGAGAGCGAGAGAGAGAGAGAGAGAGAGAGAGAGAGAGAGAGAGAGAGAGAGAGAGAGAGAGAGAGAGAGAGAGAGAGAGAGAGAGAGAGAGTACAAATGAACAGGTTGCAAGGGAAAGAATGGTGGGCTTACTTTGTGGCAAGAGAACAAATGCACGCGCGCGTTAGCAGGGGAGGCTTGTGTTGTGTGGTTTGAGTCGAATCAACGACACCTGGTCTGGTGGGCTCACCTTCTGGGAGGTGACGTAAGAGAGTAGGGTGGGCCGGTGCACGCGCGCATTGGCAGGGAACTTGGTGGCAACCTGCGGGGAGATGAGAGGGCCAGTTGTAGAGAAGGGCGGACGGAGAGAGGAAGATGGAGAGGGAGGGAAAAGCAGCTGTGGAGGTGCTAGCAGGAGAAGGAAAAGGACTGAGAGCCGATATGATTCAGATTGGCAATGGATGCGCATCAAGGTGACAACGAATGTGTGCATCACGTTGACAATGGATGTGCATCAACAGAGCACATCGACATTGTGCCGCATAACCCACCGTGTACAGTACAGTCTACACCCATAAAACTTCCAGTCATCCAAAAGCAGCAACGCATATCGCATCTAGTGCAGCAGTCCTCACCAGCTGCGGTGCCTTGTGCAGCAGGACCCGCCGTGTACACCTAAAAACCGATTCATTCACCCCAAAAACAGCAACAGGCTACACCCTGTATGTACAGCAGAACCCAAGGTGTACAGTACATCCGATGCCAACCTAAAACAACAGCGCGCATCGATCGAACCCGTCCCTTGTTCAACAGAACCCAGCAATTAGACCTACAACAGCATCAGCAGAATGAACCGTGTACAGCGAAACCCACCGTGTAGAGCAAGTTGCCGATGGCCTTGTCACACCCGCCTTCCAATGACGCCTGCGAGGCATGTCAGGGAGATGACAGCGGGAGGGGATAAGGAGAGATCAGCAACGGTGCCTGCAGAAGGGACCCACGTGTACAGCAAGTTGCCAATGGCCTTATCGCGCCCGCTTTCCAGCGCCGCCTGTGAGGCATGTCAGAGAGGTTTTTGCGATAAACAGTGCGCGAAGAGGAACAATGAGAAGCGCAGCAGCACTGCGACAGATCGACTGGTTGCAGAACGATTGACGAGCAGACGGAAGGACAGAGTGTTCAACACAATGCCTGGGATCGAGGCAACGAATAGAAGAACGTGTAACAGCAGAACCTGGCAACGGCTGAGATCCAGGTAACGGGTAACAGCAGGCAGAACCAAGGAACGGCAGAGATCCAGGCTGTACACCTGGCTGACCGAATCTCAAGTGCAGGACAGTAGGATCGAGGCAACGGTTAAGGCTCCTGGGATTCGTTGTTCCTTCCGGCGAACTCGATCCAGCGGTTTCGCAAAGGTTCGCGAAAGCCTCGTACCTCTTTGATCACTTCGACGAGGTTCGCAGTAACCTTGGCGTTTGCAACGGCATTCTGAGCGGTCTTTTCGTCCAGGCCGATTTTCAGAAACATCTCCAGAGCATCCTTCGCCAAGGCCTCCTTGGCCTCCTTGTCGACCACCGCTGGAGGCATGGTGGCTTGCTGATCACAACCGGACTCAACTAAACACCGACTACAGGAATAACGTGAAGGAAAACGGGATAATGGCGGTAAAGGCAGAGGTGAATGGAAATGAACAACTGTGCGAGCGAGATAGCTAAGGCTGGCTTATGGCTGTGATCCCTGGTTTTAGAGCGTGCTCAACAGTACAAAATAGGATGTTCTCTTGTCTACTGTGCAATTCGTTGTCCCATCTTCGAGATTGCAGAATACGTATTAAGTTCGTTCCCTGTGACAGAAACGAGCCGAGGCAAACTATGAACCGGAGGTTAGGTACACATTTTTTGGCGTCTGATTAAGTCTGGGGCTGGCCCTGATTCTTCCAGATCGGGTCAATTTTGAATCGGGAAGGCTAGCTGGTCGCAGCCGCAGACACAGAAAGCACAAAAGTTCGGAATATATAACCTCAAGTTCGGGTTGTCGAAGATGCAATAATCACCAATCAAAACAAAAAGTGAATGTTTCTGGTTGGTTGCTGAAAAAAGGCTCCGTCCAAACCTGGAAGTTGCTGATTATAGTGCGTGTTTTCTTTAGTAACACAGCTCTATTGTTCTTGGTACAACCAAGAACGGTGCCATTATAACTTATACTATTTGGTATGGTATATTTTCTTCATAAATCTTGAACCCTATATATTTTCGAATATCCATCATATCTATACTAAATCTAAAATTTAATTAAGTTTTTATGCACACCATGCAACTGTAGGAACTTAGTAATGACAATCTTCATGTAATTGCCGAAATATATCGGGAACAGACTGTGTAAAATATGCAGGTCAAACAGTGTATCATAACAAGTTCGCCCTTTGAGGTGCATACTGTTACGAATAATGAAATATGATTGTGCACTCCTAACCGCAGCAAAGCGAAGCACACAGTATCGAGGCACGAACGCGAAGAGTCAGAGTTGACTCGAAGGGTCGCAGACAGTTAGGAAGGATCTGGACCGTCGGAAGCAGACAGCATCGGGTGTCAGATTATGTTATTTGTCTAGCCTGCAGTGGGGTGCTCAATAGTGAGTACAACCCCTTAGGGTTTCCTATATGTATCCTGCTGCTTGCTAGTTCACATCATCATTCCCATTCTCACTTCTCCAATTCTCCTTCGCATACCCAAAACCCTAGTCCTAGGGCACATCCTACTACCTCCTAGTGTGGGCCTAGGCTACTAAGCCTAGGCCCCACTCCTATTGTTTCTAACATGGTATCTAGAGCGAGTACGTTCCTGCCGCTTACCTCTATGGGCCCACCACCTGCTTCCGCTGCCGTACTGTCCGCCGCGCGCCCCGTGGTGCGCGGCGGCGAAACCCTAATTTTTCATCCCGCCGCACGCTCCGAGCGTGCGGCGGTTTTCTGCCTGCCGTGCGCCCCGAGGCGCGCGGCGGCTTTCCGTTCCCGTCGCCCGCGGCCCCCCCGTTCCCGTCGCCCGCGGCTTTCCGTTCCCGTCGCCCGCGGCCCCCCCGTTCCCGTCGCCCGCGGCCCCCCGTTCCCGTCGCCCGCGGCCCCCCGTTCCCGTCGCCCGCGGCCCCCCCGTTCCCGTCGCCCGCGGCCCCCCCGTTCCCGTCGCCCGCGGCCCCCCGTTCCCGTCGCCCGCGGCCCCCCGTTCCCGTCGCCCGCGGCCCCCCGTTCCCGTCGCCCGCGGCCCCCCCTTTCGTCGCCCCGCGCGGACGCCAGCGCCACGGCCAGCCGCGAGCGCCAGCGCGGCCCGTACGGACTGCGCCAGGCCAGGGCGCGCCTCGAGCCGCTCGCCACTGCAGCAGCCGCCCCTGGAGCCGCCTGCCACTGCAGCAGCCGCCCCTGGAGTCGCCCGCCACAGCAGCAGCCGCCCCTGGAGCCGCCCGCCACTGCAGCAGCCGCCCCTGGAGCCGCCCGCCACTGCAGCGGCCGCCCCTGGAGTCGCCCGCCACTGCAGCAGCCGCCCCTGGAGTCGCCCGCCACTGCAGCAGCCGCCCCTGGCCCCTGGAGCAGTCGCCACTGCTGCAGCTGCCCCCAGAACCTCAGTCGCCGCCCCTGGAGCAACCGCACCAGCAGCAGCCGACCATGCAGCTGCCCGCGACGCCGCTCCTGGACCCTGTGCAGTCACGCTCAGTCTCACCCGCGCCCTTGTGCGCCCTACCCTACCTGCTCCGCGCTGTTGCTCTGCACGCGCGGTTGCCCGCGCCCTCGTGCGCTCTACCCTACCTGCTCCGCGCTGTTGCTCTGCACGCGCGGTTGCCCGCGCCCTCGTGCGCTCTACCCTACCTGCTCCGCGCTGTTGCTCTGCACGCGCGGTTGCCTGCGCCCTCGTGCGCTCTACCCTACCTGCTCCGCGCTGTTGCTCTGCACGCGCGGTTGCCTGCGCCCTCGTGCGCTCTCCCGCCCCGGCCCTCCCCCCCCCCCCCCCCCCCCTGCGTCCCCTGGACAGGAGGGTGTGGGGGTGGCGGGTGTGGGGGTGCTCCTTGTGCGTCGCCCCTACCTTCTCCTCCGTCTCCCACTGCTGCAGCTGCCGCTGCGGGGGGGTGGATGTGTGGGAGACGAGGGAGTGGTGCTAAGGGGGTGATGTGGGCGAGAAGCGAGTGGTGACACTGGGGGTGAGTGTAGGGGGGAGTGAGACAGTTGGAGGAGGTTGCAACCTGGTGCTCCTGGTGCCCGTGTGTCTGCAACTTCAGTCGTCGCCTCCTCTCTTCTCTCCCTCCACAGTTCCTCCTCCTCACTGGCCTCCTGTGACTGCCACTAGCTTTGCTGATAATTGTGAACTATTGCTGTGACTTCTCACGTGTGCTGATTACACCCCACTTTGGCTATGGGGGTGTGTCAGATTATGTTATTTGTCTAGCCTGCAGTGGGGTGCTCAATAGTGAGTACAACCCCTTAGGGTTTCCTATATGTATCCTGCTGCTTGCTAGTTCACATCATCATTCCCATTCTCACTTCTCCAATTCTCCTTCGCATACCCAAAACCCTAGTCCTAGGGCACATCCTACTACCTCCTAGTGTGGGCCTAGGCTACTAAGCCTAGGCCCCACTCCTATTGTTTCTAACATCGGGCAGCTGCAAGAACAAGGAATTGGCGGGAACAGTTTTCGTAACTGCTCGAACTGCACGGTTGACTTGAATTTGAATGAGGTAATGTACCCCTTGGAGTACATGGCTAGCTATGTCACTTCGTATTCCATCCTGTACTGCTATTTATATGCTTGTATCTCCATGTTTTAATCATCTCAACATTTTATATTCACTCTGTCTGGGATCAAGGGCCCACCACTACCAATCCACTGTGTGCGAACCTTCCCGATGTGATCCTAGGGTCGATCAATTATTGATCGCAACATGGTATGAGAGCTACTCGGGAATCCTTTGCAACGCCACCACCGAAACCATCGGCGAACTAAAGTGGCATCCGGCACACGCTCATGCGTAAGAATGGCCGGAGGATCCGGAGGTCAGACGAATCTGACGGCTGAAGCGCAACCCAACCCGGCTGCGACAAACGAGGCGACGACAACCATTAGCACCGCGGTCCTTGAACAACTGCTTCAACGACTCACGAACTTGGAGCAAGGACTCCAAACATTGCGGAATGGCGACGCGGGAACATCTTCCCAACCCTCTCAACCAGCCTCGAATAGCCATCATACCGCCCCGCACACCTTCTTCCTCGAAACAAATGGCTCAACTCCCAAAACTCCCCGTCCCAGCGAAGAAGCAATTCTCTTTGCACAATCAAATTTTCTCAGCATGTAAAGAATAATGACAAGTGTGTGCTTTGACGACACAGATTTCTATACTTGGAGACAAAAATGGCCCCAAGGGAGAAAACCAATAGCTACATCAATCGCTGTCGGAGCCTCCGCGATCAAATCGCGAAGTTGGGAAGCAGCATGTCCAAAAAAATCTTCGTAAATATTGTGCTTCAAGGGCTCGGCCCAGAGTGGCGGCCCTGCAAGGCGCTTCTCCGACGGCAAGGGGTCATCTCGGAGGCCGCCCTTTGCGCCGCCCTTTGCGTCGCCCTTGTCATCGAATAGAGGGATATGGATCAGCACTGACCAGCGCCGCGACGAGACTGGGAACGCCTCGCCTTCTACGCGGACAACACTGAAGAGCGACGGACGCGACGCCTCAATTGCAAAATTTGCAGAAACTTCGGGCACCTAACAGATCGATGCAAGTCCCGATCTCGCCCTCGCCAGACCAATCCGAGCAACTGGTCCGGCCGACAAGACGCACGAAACGACATGCGTCTAGCCCAGGGGTATCAACCCCCATTGCGCAATCTGAACCCAGCAGTTCAGCATCAGCAGCAGCAGCCGTCACCGCCTGCCCTAGCGCGTAACATCATGGGGAATATGGCCATGACTAGCAAATCCCACCGTCGCCGCGTACGCTCACCGTCACCTGAGCCAGCACCTCACCCAATTGGCGCGTACTCCAACAACAACCCATTTAGAACGCGCCACGACTTCAGCGACGACGACGATCAAGATTGGAATCTCCTCGATGCTTGAAATTCCCCCGTACGTACCTGATATGCAGGTGGCACCACTCGATTGGCTCTCGCGCGAACAATTTCTGAAGTTTGACACTCCGCACATCGTCACGCCGCGACTGGCGCTGCTCGCACATGACGATCATAAGCGCTACAACACTTGGTATCTGGACAGCTGCTGCGGCCCGCACATGGTGGGTTCCGACCGTTACATCTCTAACGCTGTCGCAACACTTGCCTGCGCGCAAGGAATCGTCGTGTTCAAGGCATGGGGAAGCGACACGCACATCACTCATCGTCCAGAATCTGCGCTTCAACTTACTTTCCACCGCACAACTCCTGGATTGCGATGTCGAACTCAGCACAAAATCGCGACACGCGCGACATTCTGCTGCACTACTCATCGCCGACCACACCACGCAGGCAGATTGGACGAGCACCCTATGAAAATGGAGTGTATGTTCTTGATTTCGATATTCGCGACTGCAGCGGCGATTCGAACGAGCTCATCGACCTCGTCCCACTGCGCTTCGAGCATATTCACCGCAGGGACTGGAAGCATCCTGACGGAAGACCGTGAGTGCCGCACCACCTTCACCCACGCAAGCTGGCACTTCACGACCCTGACCCAGACGGCATCTGCAGGGACTGCCACACACCCACCGCCTCAACCAGCGCAACTGGCGGCCGTGATCTCGCCGCCATCGCCGAAGCAGAGGAACATGCGCCGCCAGAAGAAGGCATGTCAGCGCTGGAGCTGGAGGTAACCACCCAGCGTGTTTTCGGCACCGAACACAGTCCCCACGCTGGACCCCCTTCTCAGCGACTCGAAGGCATCTTGCGCGGACAGCGCCGCGGGACCTTCCACGCGCGCGGAATGACGCACCCCTACACAAGAGAGGAGTTCTTGAAGATTTGCCCCCACTGGCGCCACCCCACAAAGAAAATGACCGTGGTGGTAGAAGAAGATTTGGCGCGCCGCGAAGCGGAGGAGCTTCGTTGACAAAGCCTTGCCGAGGCGCGCGGCACATTCGCATGTGCCGCATGGGGCGCCGAAGAGGAAGAAAGCGCCTCCAATGAAGGGGGGTGGGGAAGCACTGGCAGATGGGAAACAAGCGATACTCGCGGCTGGGGCGCCGCATCTGGTGGTGAAGTCAGCGGATGGGGCACTTCCGGCGGAAATCACGGAACTTCCCGCGAAAAAACAAAGAAAGGGAGAAGAAGCAGAGGCAGAACCTCCCATTGTTCCCCTTGGTCGTCCCCCGCACCGCCCTGCACCTGCGTTACCTCCACCAGATATCCAGCCACACCGCGACCCTTAGGACACCATCGACTGGGGCAACGTACCATCAACCCCGCGTCGCACCGTCTACGGACCTGCTCCCGAGCCGCGCGAACCAACCTTTGTCCCTGGAACTATCCCTGGGACCAATATTCCCTTCTCCGTAATTCTCGACAGAGAATTCTTGGCGCTGATGATGACCACGGCAAACGACGAAGAAGAAGAAGCAGAAGAAGCAGCAGCAGAGCTGCCCCAGTACCTGACGAAGACCCCGAAGCAGCGCGCGCACGTTACATGCGGACCTCCGGATTCCGCGCCAGCGATGACCTCTGGCACCAGCGCCTCGGACATCCCTCGCACGCGACATTGGAAAATTGCATCGAAGCTGGTGTCTTCGCCCCTGGCGCACTACGCCTTGATGGCACCGAAGTAAGAAGCGCGACACACCCGCGCAACTGTACTGTTTGCCCTGAAGCTGCACTAAGTCACCAGCCATTCGCGGCGCTCGAACCAGGAACCAACCGCTACCCCAAGTTGTGCAAAGTGTACAGTGACTTTGTCAACTTTGGGCACTGCGGAGTGAATGACGAGCTGTATACGCTCACCTCCATCGATGCTGGGACACGCTATATGTGGGTCATGAACGTAGAAGCACACAGCAGAGCGTACGAGGCGTTCCGTCTCTGGCTGGCGAACGCGCAGCGGCAATCTGGGGAAAAGCTAAAGATCTGGGAATCGGACGGCGCAGCTGAATTCAGAAGCAAGGAGCTGCAAGATTACCTGGCGCAGAAGGGAATTGAGCATCACATCTCCCTTTCATACACGCATCAGCAGCAAGGCGTAGCTGAGCGGACGAATCGCACGCTCATGACGAAGTTGTGGGCACTGATGAAGCAGTCCAAGCTCCCGCCGATCTACTGGACCTACGCAATGCACCACGCCGTGCGGGTGCACAACCTGCTGTCAACAACCGCCATCACCGGCAACTTGTCCCCACATCTTAAGTGGACGGGGACAAAAAGGGACACATCCATGCTCCGCGTGTGGGGGTGCATGGTGCAGTACCGCCCGCCGACGTAAACTATTGGAAAATTCACAAGCCGCGCGCGCTGGGGAATCCACCTCGGCATCAGCCACGAGCACAAGGCATGGATCATTCTGGACCTGCTCAGCCGAGAAACTACTCATGCGCGCGACATCATATTCTATGAACGCCTCTACATCGAGCAATTCTGCAAGGACGAGCGAACAAACGCAAATCGCGTTTACGCGAATGACGGGCACAGCTATGCAACACCTGAGGACGAAGCCCCTGCAGCGATCCTCGAGCAGGACACCAAATGCGAGTTTATAATAGGAGATCGCCACAGCAGCGACGATGACGACGATGATTCCTCTGGGGGAGGAATGGGCGGAACAGGAGGAAGCGGCAGAGGCGCAGCTCCACCAGCACCGAGTGACGACGACGACGTGTAGGAGGTTGTCCCGCAGCATCGCCACAACAGCACCGTCTCCGGGCTGCAGCTTCTCGGGCTCCACACCGCGATCTCAACGGCGCCACGTATCATCGAACTGAAAAATCCGCACCAAGCCCTCACTGGGCCACAAAGTAAGGAATGGCGCGAGGCGATGGATGCGGAAATCAAGGCGCTTGAATCACGAGACACCTGGGTACTCGTCGATCGCGCCGCAATCAAGGGAGCAAGGATTCTTTCCGGGAAGTGGGTCTTCCGTGTGAAGACCGCAGCAGATGGCACGATCGAACGGTCCAAGGCACACTGGGTGGTGCGAGGTTACGACCAGAGGCACGGGATCGATTTCGATCAGACATTTGTGCCGGTCAGCCGTCACACCTCTGTCAGAATCCTGATCGCCATCGCCGCTGCAAGGCGCCTGCCACTGCGCCAAATCGACGTGAAGAATGCGTTCCTGTACGCGTTAGTTGATGCAGTCATCTACGTGGAGCAGCCGCACACGTATGAAGAAGGAGACTCGCAAGTATGTCAGCCGCGTAAGTCCCTTCACGGGATCAAGCAGGTGCCAAGGCTCTGGCAGCAGTACCTGCACAACATTCTGCTTGAAATAGGCTTCAAGCAGATGCCTTACGACCCCGGGATGTTTCGCCCTGATTTCCGCGGAGATTACATTTTGCTCACCATCTATGTCAATGATTTGCTCTACACGGGGTCAAGCAACGAATTGCTCGAGCAATTCGAGAAGAATCTGGCAGGGCGCGTTGACATTACCTGCAACTACGAAGTGAAGCAGTTTTTAGGACTCAACATCTTCTGTGCACTAGAGGCTCTCAGTGGCTAAGTACGCAGAGGAGCTTGGAAAGCGCTTCAACATTTCACCTGCGCCACTCTCCACTCCTTGCCGCACTCCCGGACCGAACCACAAACCTGACAACAAGGCCCTATCCCCTGCTGGAATCCAAACTTACCAGTAGCAGCTGGGATGCCTGCTCTTCGCCTCAATTACCTGCAGGCCCGAGCTTTCCTACATCGTGAGCCAACTAGCTCAGCAATCTTGCAAACCAACCGCTGAGAACCTTCTGAATATGGAGCGCGCCCTGCAGTTCTTCGTTTCGACGCCTAAGATTGGGCTGTGTTACTCAACAGTGCCAATCCCAACCTTCAATCTCATTGGATACGTGGACACTGATCACACAGCAGACCCCGATAATCGACGGTCCAGGACTGGCTTCTTGTTTTGCCTTGAGCCAACGGGACCAATTTCATGGAACTCGCAAAAACAGGAGCCGGTTGCCCTGTCATCGGTCAAAGCTGAGTCAATCGCTGCAACAGCAGCAGTTCGCAAAGGCCTCTATCTGCAGAAACTCCTGCAAGAAGCAAAAATTCCAGCTTCGCCTACTTTTTGCCTGCACTGCGACAACCAAAGCGCGATCCGCATCGCGAACAAGCCAGGATTCGTCAACCGCACCAAGCACATTGCGCTGCGGTATTTCTTCGTCAAGGACGAAGTGGACAAGGGCAAGGTGGACCTGACTTACTGCCCGACAGGTGACATGGCAGCTGACTTCCTGACGAAGCGACTGCCACGCCAGCAGTACCAGCACTGCTCCGAACTCAGCGGAGTAGTCAAGCAGGTCAAGTCGAGCTACGGCCAGGAGTGAAGGGGGGTGTTACGAATAGTGAAATATGATTGTGCACTCCTAACCGCAGCAAAGCGTAGTACACAGTATTGAGGCACGAACGCGAAGAGTCAGAGTTGACTCGAAGGGTTGCTGACAGTTGGGATGGATCTGGACCGTCGGAAGTAGACAGCATCAAGCAGCTACAGGAACAAGGAATTGGCGGGAACCGTTTTTGTAACTGCTCGAGCCGCACGGTTGAGTTGAATTTGAATAAGGGAATGTGCCCCTTAGAGTACATGGCTAGCTTGGTCGCTTCGTATTCCATCCTGTACGACTATTTATATGCCTGTATCTGCATGTTTTAATCATCTCAGCATTTTACATTCACGCTGTCTGAGATCAAGGGCCCACCACTACCAATCCACTGTGTGCGAACCTTCCCAAGGTGATCCTAGGGTTGATCAACTATTGATCGCAACACATACATGGCGTGTTTCCCTCGGAAGGAGGGGAATCTCAGGTTGGACGACTCTAACGTCAGGCTGGATTGCTTCGCGTCACGGTCAGTTGGCTCGCAGAGAATGTAGCAAAGCAACCTCAATGACTCACTACGCTCTACGTGCACATATTTGGGCAGAAGCTATAACTAGAGTTTAAATATGTTGAAGGAAGCGGGCGTGCCTTGCTAGGTTGGTATTCACGTATGTAATAGGGCCAACAAACATGTGGAAATAGGCATAGTGCATGCGCTTAAAATTTATTGTTGTGTTTGCATAGAGCAGACCTTTCAGAAGCCGATGAAGAATGACGATCATCGCACCGATTAGAGGCACAACCCTAGTCGTGGCGGAGCTGGGCCGAAGCCGTGTTTACGAGGAAAGGCCCTGCCCTCGCTTGGGCGAAGAAGACTTCATAATTGGTTAGGCTTCGAGATGGATGTTGACTTGGAGGAGCAATTCAGCTTGATTGGTTGACCTCAACGAAGCCGACTTCGGCGGTTAAGCAACTTAGGTGGAGTCATTCTCTTCAAAGCCGACGTCGGCGATTAGCAAAGCAGGCTTCGTTGTCCAGCATGCAAGGTGCGCCGCTTCTGTGACATCGTTGTCAGTAATACTAGGAGTGGGGCCTAGGCTTAGTAGCCTAGGCCCACACTAGGAGGTAGTAGGTTGTGCCCTAGGACTAGGGTTTGTGGTATACGAAGGAGAATTGTGAGAATGGGAATGATGATGAACTAGCAAGCAGCAGGATACATATAGGAAACCCTAAGGGGTTGTACTCACTATTGAGCACCCCACTGCAGGCTAGACAATAACATTCTGACAATCGTCGATTCACAGGAGCGATCTGGTTGGTTTGTTTGGTTATCAAACTTCGGTACAGCCAACTACAACGCGATCCACGATTTGGGCTTGAGCTTTAAACATACAAGACAATTTACCTAATTACTAATCTTTTCATTTCTTGGAGGGGCTGAACTCCGAGCCTTTAACTATCTATTCCGCCCCTTTTTTCTTGCCCCTTTTTTCATACAAATAAATTGTATTTTGTGGTTGTTTTTCCTGAGTATTTAATGTACCGTCAATTCCACGACCGCGATAGCTGCCCCGCGTAAAATTGATGGTGTTCAAGCAATCCGAATAACATCCATGACGATGGCTACCACCCACAACTAAATAAATGAATTTGAACAATACCAATGCACCTCAGTAGTTTGCACGCGTATGCACCAGAGCTGTTTAAGTAAGGGCATTTGCCCTTAATGCGTTGATCATTCCGGGCTACGCTCACAGCAGCTCGACCGTATAAAATATTAGATTCGCATGGCACGCGTGACAATTAAGGGCCTTGTTTGGGCCTTCTCTGAATCTAAGTTTTGGTTTCTATTTCGAAGGACCCCGCTAAAAAAAATCCCCACCTCTCCCTTTGACGCTTTTGCCTGTGATCCTCCGATGTAGAGGCTGAAGATGATTTACTGCTCCTCAGGCGTAGATGAGTAGTATTTATGCTCCTTCTCGCTGCTAAGTGGTTGGTAAACATCTGATCTTTGTAGAATCCTAAACCCGAATTTCAAGTTTTGAAATTGGCCAGCGCCCGTGAAAATCAGTGCCAGAATATAAGCAGCTCGGGACTCAAAGTTTTGGTCCCAGGGATTTCAACAGGCCAGGTGTGCACCAAGATATGAGTTGTTCAATTTTAGAGCAGTACGCAGCAATGGTCGCTTTGATAAATACGTGATTGCATACATAGTATAAAGTCTTGTGGAATTATCTGAATCGTTGAAAGTGAAGAAATAGAGAGAGAGAGAGAGAGAGAGAGAGAGAGAGAGAGAGAGAGAGAGAGAGAGAGAGAGAGAGAGAGAGAGAGAGAGAGGACGAGGAGGAGGAGGAGGAGGAGGAGGAGGAGGAGGAGGAGGAGTCAAGGAAGACGAGGAGGACGAGAAAGACAAGGAGGAGGAGGAGGAGGAGGAGGAGGAGGAGGAGGAGGAGGAGGAGGAGGAGGAGGAGGAGGAGGAGGAGGAGGAGGAAGAGGAAGAGGAGGAGGAGGAGGAGGAGGAGGAGGAGGAGGAGGAGGAGGGAGAAGAAGAAGAGGGGGGAGAAGAAGAGGGGGGAGAAGAAGAGGGGGGAGAAGAAGAGGGGGAAGGAGAAGAGAGGGAAGAAGAAAGAGGAGAAAAGGGGGAAGAAGAAGAAGGGGGAAGAAGGAGAGGGGGAAGAAGAAAATGGGACAAGGAAGAGGGAGAAGAGGAAGAAGAAAAACAACAGCGTAATTCCTGTACCAGCGAATGTAGTAAGGTTTGTACATATACGAATATTTGTTATGCTGACAATGGCCGAAGATCCGTACAGCAAGAAATTTGGCATCTCAAATTAAGTATAATTGTTACAAAGAATGAGAGACTCCGAAGGATCTTATTTATGGGTTGATCGTAGATAATGCGTAGTGGAAGAAAAGTTAAATTACACTTGTCATAGTGATTGAAAAATGCAAAATCGATTAAACCCAAGGGTTCCATCGCTTTGCGTAGTTGCACCACGAAGACGTGATAACTAGCCATGCATTATAAGGCGTACACTCCGTTATTATATATAAATCGCTACCGTCGGATGCGGCAACTGTATAGATATGTTACTGCCATTTCCCTTCTAAATGTTCATGTTGTAACTGTTTTGTTGGTAGGTGCCTTTGTTCCTTCGACCGAATGTGTCCCATAATTTCTGGAGCTCGGTAATGCCTGTTTCTGTTACGATCGAAAATGATAGTTGGCATTTCATGTCGTACACGTGACACCAAGATTCACATTGTGCTCGATAAAATTATCAAGGGTGCAGCTTTTTGTTCCCATAGATTATTGATCTATAAATATACGATAGCTTCATATAAAATCAAAGATATATTAATTGTTGCCTTGTGACCGAGAAATGAAACAAGATTTGGGGTTCTCTCATATCTCGTCTCAATTATGTGGTATGACACGAAGTGGACGTTAGGAAGGCACAAAGCAACTGGAAGTTTAGGTAAGGCGAGGTTCGGAAGCAACTCTAAGTCAATATATGTCTTTCAAGCATAAATCTTGTGTCTGATATGAGGTAATAATGCACCCTATGTATCGAACTTGTTCATCTCTGTTTTTTGGCACACATGATATCCAACTTTCCTGTGAAACTTTTTTTCCATAATACTTCGTGCGTTTGAGAATGTGCAACGGTCCCATCGTGTCCAGGGGGGTTTTATTAACCCGCATAAGTTTTTACTCAACTGATCACTCTGCCATCCATCCGTTCTTCAGAAAATTTGAGCCTTTTACGACTTGAGGCACGCAAAAGCACCTAACTCCTTACAGTTCGTTTTATAAGGCGACTCTTGCGTGCCTCTAACGAGCATTATTTGTACATCAAATGTTAGCTTGTACAGTATAAGTGCGGACTGAGCGGATGTGGGCCATCCTCCAACTCTTCCTCTGTCATGTGTCATTCCTTGCTGTCACTTCTGCAACCAACGACATTGATTTTTATGTACGTCATTTTGTCACTTTGTGTGAAGGGAAGTGAGGGAGGAAGTGACAAGTGGAACTCAGTTGATTGGTCCCAGAAATACGACTGCTTGTCGAAGCACCACAAGACTTTAGGCTTTTTAGTTTGAATCACCCCGTTTATCGAGTGTGCATATTCGCAACTCTCATATGTTTTGCAAGGCAACCTTTGTTCAAGGACTTCGACATTGCAGCGTAAACAAGGGGGGATCGCTAGGACGAAAGAACAACATAACTGATTTCACCATACAGTTCACGTTGAAGGGACGGACCAAATCGATTGTTGTCAAGCCAGCCTACCACCGCGACCTGCACAGCCTAGCTTTCCCTAAGCAAAGGAAACCTAAAAAGCCTGTTTCATTTCAAATCAAACCACCCACGTCCGTTCGCCGACGAAATTGAATTAAAAGCTCTCTTCCTGATCAAGCTTTCTCGCATGTCTTCTCCACGAATTGAGACTTCCCTTCCCTGTCAGCGTCTGAAACTCCTAGACTCATCGTCTCATCGTCTGAATCTCATCTCCCCCACAAACCACAAAGCCAGCCATCCGACCTTCCTGCCTGCCGAACCGTCATCCCTCTTGGAGCCTTGAGGTCAGCGCGGTGCGCTGCGCTAATGCAACCCAACACAACCTCCTCAGCTCAACAGCCTCCACCACGTTCAATGGAAAATCTGTTCGCATCTAACGGCGAGACGGTGCGGTCGCCTCGCCAGCTTTCTCGACAACTGTCCAGTCTATGCCCACCCTCCTGCCATGGTCACATTCCTAGGGCTGGTCTGCGCTTCGCAGACCACACGAAGTGCCTGCTTCTTAGGAAGTGCCTGCTGCTCGCTTCGTCATTTTTCTCCCCACACGTCACATCAATCGCTCGTTCGCCGCCTCAGTTGCTGATGGTGCGCTTGTCACACCGTCTGTCTCTAGAAGCTTGCTGATAGAAATCCTCGATCTCATCACAAAGTTTGTCTCTTCGAGGATTGTACGTTTTGCAGTATCCAGAGTGACATTTCGCCTCGTGTTTCTGCATGCAACGTTGCGGGGTTTTTAGTTAATCCCGCACTGTTACTGAAAATATACGAAAAAAGCGCAGCATTGTCGCTTCTGGCGCACTGTTAGTGCCCAGTTTTCGATCACAGCGCATAGTTAGTGAGATTTCTACGCAATAAATATTTCATTGGTCAAAATGTTGACGGACCGACAACTCCGGTTGGATTGACGGCCATCGAACTGTTTGCACCTGAATTTTGGGCAGACGAAAATATATTACCCTCTCGGATGGCATGCTGTTCAGGGAGCATCAACCCTAAACACCGGGCGGGGTGTTTAGGGAGCATCAACCCTAAACACCGGGCGGAAGTGTTTAGGGAGCATCAACCCTAAACATTGGCCGAAAGTGTTCAGGGCTGATTCCCTTTGTCACGATTTTTATCTATATATATATATATTTTAATGGCTGCCGTCGAGGGAGCATCAACCCTAAACTCCACGCGACTGGATGTTTAGGATTGATGCACTCTCTATATGGGCGTGAAAATTTTGAAACACCTGACTGAGTTAAATAAATTTTCTGTTACATTGCAGGCTTGTCGTTTTCGGATATTTAGACGAATGAGCGTCGAGCTGCGTAGAAATCGCACAAACTCTGCGCTGTAAACGAAAAACGGGCAGTAACCCTGCCCCAGAAGCGATGAAACTGCGCATTTGGCGTGCAGTTTCGAAAACCGTGCGTTGTCAACTGAAAACCCAACGTTGCGTGGGGCTGAAGGAGGCAGAACAGTCGCTGTCACGTTTGCGAAGCGTACCCACGCGATCGCAGAAATTCACGCGCGTGAAGCATTCGCTCTAGGCGACTCATCGCGAAACTCAGATATTGTAGTTCCTTCTGCCGCTCCCTTCTCTTGGAAACTCCGCAAAACCATCTGAAGCCAGGGTCCTCACCACGTCACACTCAGCAACCTCGAGGACTCCAAGACCTCGACGGAATTCCCGTTGTGGATAAGACGGGGAGCGCACGTAAACTTTCCTTCCTCCCGCTCTGTCATCGCTCCCCGGGATTCTCGCCTTCTCATTTCCAATCCCATCCATTCACTCCTTGTTCCCATCTGTCTATCCAGCAGTCGTGGGACGTGGTAGTGAAGCTTACGAGTTCCACCTGGCCGAGCGCATGCTCCTGCCCTCGATATGTTTCCGCTCGCCGCTACTTTTCCGCCGCGCGTCCAAGATTTATCCAAACCCTTGTCGGAAAGTCTCTCAGTGCGTAATCCCAGCACGGCGGGACCTGCGACGTTTGACCCTTCAAGAAGTCGGATAACCTCGAATCTTGATTCTTCACGTTCGCAATCACGTTCAGAGTCACGTTCTGAAGAGCGACTTTGTAGCAATCGTGTTACTACTAGCCGCAGCGGTCTCAGCTCCGAGCATTCAGCAGGCAGCAGCGAGCGTGTGATTGAAAAACGTGGCCTTCTTCAAACCTTATCGTCTCCCGACGTGAACAACACTGCTACGACTATTTTCTCCGAGCCTTCAGCCAGCGTCAAACCGTTCCCGCAAGCGAGCCGCGCGAGCGGTTCTATTTCAGCATCGACTGACGCCGGTGCTCTTCTGCACGTGACCCGCTCGGTGTTGCCGTCGGTCTCTCGCCCTCGGGATCTTTTCTTAGGCGCCGCGTCGGCGCCGCGTTACCCGATGACGTCACCCGAACGGATGGATGCTTTCGAGGCGCTGGTACGAGTGACGAGCCAAGAAGTGCCGCTTCACGCGGCGCCACATGCGGAGCTTCATCCGGAGCCCGAGGAGAGTAAGCAGAAAAACGAACTCGCAGACCAACGACAGTACGATATCTCCGCCTCCGCAACCGCCTCCGAAGAAGCAGCAGCCGGCAGTCCGTCAAAACCGCCTGTTCAGCCGCCGTCAGAAGACGTTCGACATGGCAGTCCAGCAGACGGCGTCGCGGAAGTCAACGTCGACGTTGACGTTTCACAGAAATCTCCGTCGAAAGCGGCACGTCAAGACACCGCGATCATTGCGACGAAAACTTCAAATCTGAGGAAAATCGTTGACGGGAAGCGCGCTCGCGGGGAAAGTCCCACTGACGGCAGTCCAATGGCGGACGTGAAAGCGAAAAGCGCGATTGACGGAGGCGTTGGGAGTCCGCAGTTTAAGGTGAAGTGGGGAGACCTAACGCCCGCAGATCTGCTGTTACTATTGAGTCCTACTGTAGCGAGTTCCGTTAAGGTAAAACCGACGGGTGGCGGTCCGTACGTTTGCGGCGTTTGCGAGAAACGTTTTCCGTCATTGAACGCGTTGGACGACCACGACCACTTAGGTCACGGAAACCGTCGGCATGATTCTCAGGATGTTAGCGAACTTTCGCCGCGCGATGCTGGTTTGCCCCGAGGCGGCAGGTCCTTACGTAAAGGGAGAGGTTCGGCGGCGGCAGGTGTGGGAAGAGTAGGGGATTCGGTATTCGGCAGTACGGATCGGTTGTATGAAAGCCCACAAGGCGGCTTATATCGAAGCAAACGGTTGAGGGGCGACACGTTCCAACAGCCTACGGCGGTAGACATGCCCCAGCGTGCAGGTTTGGTCAGAAGAAAACGCTTGGGTTCGGCAGCAGCTCTTGAAAGCGGCAGGATTCAAGACAAGGTCGGGTTGCGCGATGGAGATGCTATGGCGGGGGGTAGGGTTGAGGCTACGTCACCAGTAGCAAGAGGTTACAAATCTAAGCGGTCGAAAATCATTGCGTTGGCAGTCGCGGCAGCATCTGCGTCAGACGCGCAGCGTCTCGCTGCAAACGCGACGGCGGCAGATGGCTTGGCGGAAGGCGCGCACTCGCCTGACGCGCGTGAGAGGAGCAACATGGAAGGTGGAGTGAGAGCTGGCAGTGGCGAGAATGGCGCGAGGGCGGAAAATAAGCAAACTGGGATTGCCAGGCGAAAGGGTATGGGCGGTGGGAAGGGTACTTTGGCGAGCAAGGGGAAGTCGCCGCGAAGGGGCAGGATGACGGGGAAAACGATAGATTCACTTCTCGTTTTGGCAGGGGGAGAGGCCCGCGCCTCCACTCCAGGTTCGGCTGAAGCTAGGACGCTTGGCAAAGAAGAGATTGGCGGAAACCGATCCGAACCTGAGGATGTCTTCATTTCTGAGCTTCTTCATGAGGGGAAGCAGAAGAGGAAGAGAATGGAGATGTCAGCACTAGAGGCCACCCAGCACTTAGCTAAGTGCCAAGCTTCTCGAGAATCATTGGAGGGGGGAGATAAGAAAAGTCTGGCGCAATTCTCCCAGAGTTCTGGTTCCGCTTTAGGGTCGAGTGGAGATCTGCTTAGTCTTATAGCGAATCCGCAGCTAATGATGCAGCAGGCGTGGCAGAAGCAACATGGGGGGAGGCAACACCAGGATGGGAAGCAGCCAGACGTGCAGTTTAACAAGGAAGATAACCAGCAAGACGAGCAGCAGCAGAGACAGCAAGTGTCTCTTCTGGATCAGATACAAGAGATGCTACAGCTGCAATTTCTGCAGCAGCAGCAGCAGCCGCCACCTCCGCCGCCGCTGCAGCAGCAGTATTTGATTCAGCAGCCGCAAACACAAGCTCAATATTCTCGTGCTCATAATATGTCAGACGCCCAAACCCCCTCCCAAGCTTATGGGACTCGCTCCAACATGCCCTCTCACACCTCCCTGCCCATCTTCCAACACCCTTCTCATACAAGCCCTGTTCCCTTTGCCGTTCCCCCTTTCCGCACCCCTTCTTCCCATTCCCTTGCTCCCTCTCCTCCTGCACTTCCCCCTCCTCTCCCGGCTGCTTCAGCCGCTGCCATTCCCGCCCACTCCCCTGCTCCTGCCACCCCATACAGCCCACCCCACCTCCAATCCTCTACTCCATCCTCCATTCCTTCCGCGAGACTTCGAACCTCCATTTCATCATTCCCACCGACTGCTAGAGCCGAATTTTCACCACCACTTGCCAGAATGAGTGCGGGAGGAGCAGGGGCGCACTCAGCAGGAGTAGTACTTGCACCAGAAGCAGCAGCAGGGTCAGCCGCAGCATCGGGTGCACCCCAGGGCATGTGTGGATTGTCTGGGGAACATGCGCTGCGCAGTGCTCTTGTTTCTGCTATTGTGAGCAGGATTGAGCAGATGACGGGGCAAGGACAGACACAGGCTCAGGCGCAGCTGCTGTCCCAGCTGCAGGCCGCACAGGCTCTGCTTGGTCAGGGAGAAATTAAGGTTGGAGCAGAGATGCAGACGCTTGCGCGCGGTTCGATGATGCAGCAGCCAATTTCAGAACCAGCAATATCAGCAACGGCAGCAACACCAGCAGGAGCAACAGGGGAATGGGCTCCAGCTCCAGGTGTTGGTCTTGACAGCGCTTCTGAAGCTAATGGAGGGCGTAAGCTGAATGGGGGGGGACAGGAGTTCCTAGAATCAACAGGTCTGGATTTGGAATTGAGGCTTTGATCAATCCCGGTTTTTGCTGTTGTTGATTTAACTTTACTAACACCATGCTCACATGTCTTTCTAACGCGACGCTTAGGGAATGTGCTGCTTCATATAAAAGTACTTGTACTGGAAACGTGACGTCAACAATGGCTATCAGTATTCTGGAAAATGTTTTATGTGGATGAAATGAATACACTCTAGGTGTTAAGGGGGGATTTACTGTTCACTTTGAACAGTACTTTCCAGCTCACCCTTATCCTTATCTTCCTAGATTTCCTAGTGCCACGTGGCACTCTACTTTTTTTGCTTCCAATTCCTAGTCCCACATTCTACTTTCCAACCTTCCTTCTTGCATGCTATATAAACCTTGCTTGTATTCCCTCATATCAACCAATTCTCATTCAACTCTTCTTCAATTACTCAGTAACTCCTTCGCCTATTTCGCTAGTAGTTCTTTCGCCAAAGTCTTCCGCCGCGCTTTATCCTCGACTTAGTCGACCCCGCTAATTCTTTAGCAGACTTAGGCCAGCGGGCCTAACACTTGGTATCAAGAGCCTTCGCGGGGAGCGACTTCCAACGAGCGACCGTCGACGACGAGACTACGCCGTCATCGTCCCGCGGTGCCGACTTGCAGACTTGGAGTCGTCGAGCGAACATGGACGAATCCATGAACGCTTTCCCCCACGACATGGGCAACACGCTTGTTGAGCTCATGAGTCAACTCGAAGAATTGACGTTCGAAAATCGTCAGGTACGAGCCGAAATGCAACAACTTCGCAATTTGGCTCCTAACCTTCATTGCCTTGCCGAACCAACTCCTGCACCCACCACGTCGACTGGCGCGGAAGCGCTGCCGGAACGTCGAAGCGCACTCAAGCCGCAGAAGCCCGAGTCGTTCGACCCAAGTCAACGCGACGCGAACGTGCGGATGTGACTCTTCATGCTCAACAACTACTTCGCCGCGAGCGGGGTGCAAGAGGCGGACGCGCAGCAGCGGATCGAGTACGTACGTCGTAACGCTGTTGAGGGGCCCGGCCTTGGAGTGGTGGCGCCAACTTACGCAGACTGCTGTACGGAGGGCTCAGTTAGACGGGCATCAACAGGGCGTGGGGCATGCAGCTGCAACTTCGAGCTTAGGGAGTCTAGCTTTGGGAATTACCACGGTTCCGACCACATGGGAAGGATTTGAAGCGGCGCTGAAAAGTAGGTTCGATTTGGTGAATGCCTCCGAAGCTGCTAGGAAGCGTCTGCGTCATTTCCGACAGATAGGAAACGTCCAGGAGTACACACGACGGTTCTTGAGCATCTGCAACGAGATAGACGACATCACGGAAGCAGAGATGCGCGATCGCTACCTCGAAGGGTTGAAGCCGGACATAGCGGAGATTATTGCGATTCACGGGTTGTCCACCTTCGAGTCAGTAGTCGCAGCAGCAGAACGCGTCGACGCAGTACGAAGCCGACGGGGTCGTGACGATCTCGATCGAGGAACGGACCGTCGCCCATGGAGATTGGTGCAGTTAACAGTGACGGCTCACAGCGCAACGGATTTAGGGGGAACTGTCACTACTGCAAAAAGCCGGGACACATGAAGCGGGACTGCCCACAGTTCAAGGAGCGACAGCAGGGAAACGGAAACCGCCAGTAGATAGCGGGTCGCTAGCTGGTGTGGAGGTTCCCGTACCCGCCAGGTCTACCAACGTAGAGGAGACGGCCTCGCAGCAGTCATCTACGGAGAACGAGGTAGACACTGTTGATCGTCCAGTCGTGCTTCTAGGGAAGCTTCGCGGAGTTCCTGTTAAGATTCTCGTCGATAGCGGAGCTAGCCACTCGTTCGTTTCGTCTTCATTAGTTAGCCGTCTCCATCTTGAAGCAGATTCCTCAGTCAACTTCAAAGATGCTCGCATGATAGATGGGACGCCTCTCCACATAGGACCAGTCATTCGCAAGTTGCGCGTAGCGCTAGCACCGATCACAGTTAGGCGTGACTTCGACTCTGCGACGCTGGACGGTTACGATTTCATCTTCGGGAGAGATTGGTTGCGGACGATTTCGACTCAGTTCGATTGGGCTCAGGGAAGCTGCAGCGTCAAGGTAGATGGCGAGTTCCGGGAGCTGCCACAGTGGAGCGATGGGGCCACATCATCCACAGCTATCATCAACGCTGTTCGTGTGCGGCAGCTGGTGAAGCGTGCAGCACGGATCTTTGCGGTTTTCCTTGAGGAGGTGGAAGCTGAGGAGGGGAAAGGAGGGAGCGCAGCAGTTAGTGAGAAGGCGACTCTTCCTGCTGAGGTGAGTGCACTGTTAGCAGAGTTCGCAGACGTCTTCCCCGACGAGTTGCCCCCAGGGTTACCTCCTAGCCGAGCAGTCGACCATCGAATAGAGTTGGAGCCGGGGAGCAGGCCAGTAGCGAAGCCGCAGTGGAGGTTGAGTCCAGCAGAGACAGAGGAGATGACGCAGCAGGTTAGGCACTTTCTCGCACAGGGGTTCATACAGCCATCTAGATCGCCTTGGGCCGCACCGATCCTTTTCGCGCCTAAGAAAGACGGAGGGTTACGGATGTGCATAGATTACCGCGCACTGAACGCCGCCACCGTCAAGAACAGATTCCCGGTGCCGAGAGTAGAGGATCTTCTAGATGCAGTGCAGGGCGCTAGAGTCTTTTCTAAGATCGACCTTCGTTCGGGTTACCACCAGATTCGCGTAGTTCCAGAGGACCAGCACAAGACGGCGTTTCGTACGAAACAGGGATTGTACGAGTTTAGGGTTCTACCGTTCGGACTGACCAACGCCCCAGCGACGTTCCAGACGCTTATGAACACCGTCCTCTCCGAGTTCCTAGGTTCGTTCGTTGTCGTTTACCTAGACGACATACTCATCTTTTCCAAGTCGAAAGAGGAGCACGTGCAGCACTTGCAGAGGGTCTTTGAGGTCTTGCGGAGGGAGAAGCTGTACGCGAAGCAGTCGAAGTGCGAGTTCTTTCTCCCCGAGGTCGAGTTCCTAGGACACGTCGTATCCGCTAGTGGCGTTAGGACCGACCCGAAGAAGATCGCAGCGGTACAGGATTGGGTAGCACCGACCTCAGTCAAGGAGTTGCAGAGCTTCCTCGGTTTCGCGAATTACTACCGTCGTTTCGTTCAGGGTTACGCTTCCATCGCTAGTCCACTCACCGACCTACTTCGGAAAGGCGTTGGGTACGTTTAGCGTCCAGCGCAGCAGCAGGCGTTCGAGCAGATGAAGCAGTCGCTCACGTCTTCACCGACACTGTCGTACCCCGATCCCACTCGCCCGTACGTTGTAGTGACCGACGCTTCCGATCAGGCCATAGGAGCAGTGCTTCTTCAGGACCAGGGACGCGGGTTGCAGCTGATCGTGTACGAGTCGGGTAAGCTTAGGGGAGCGGAACTGAACTATCCGATACACGACAAGGAGGCGCTAGCGATCATCCATGGGTATAAAGTGTGGAGGTGCTACCTACAATAGATCCCGAGTTCACACCGCAGCCGCCCGCAGGAGCAGAGGTGCAGGGTAGTGTTTACATACGGAAGGGCACCACACGGATTTGGGTTCCAGCCTACCGCCCTCTTCGACAGCTCCTTCTCTCAGAGGCGCACGACGTAGTTAGTGCAGGTCACTTTGGAGCAGACAAGACGGCTAAGACGCTTAGTCGCACGTACTACTGGCCAGGGCTTGCAGCAGACGTAGAGGATTACATTCGCTCGTGCGACACGTGTCAGCGTACGAAATCTTCCCGCCAGCGCAAAGCAGGTCTTTTGCAGCCGATTCCACCACCCGACCGCCCTTGGCAGGTAGTTACGATGGACTTCATCATGGCATTACCGCGCACAGTTAGGGGTCACGACGCGATCTTCGTGGTAGTGGATAAGTTTTCTCGAGCAGCGCATTTCATCCCCACGCACGGTCAGGTCACAGCAGAGGAAGCCGCGACGCTGTTCGTAGATAACGTAGTCCGACTGCACGGGGTTCCCGATTCCATCATTTCCGACCGCGACCCTAGATTCACCTCGAAGTTCTGGAAGCAGCTTTTCGCACTGTTTGGGACTCGCTTAGCCATGTCGTCTGCGTACCATCCAGAGACAGACGGACAGACTGAGCGCGTGAACCAGACATTGGAGCAGATTCTTCATAGCACCACGATGCACGACGCAGCCGCATGGGACAAGAAGCTGAGCATGGCTGAGTTCGCCTACAACAACACGCATCATTCCGCCACAGGCATGTCACCGTTCTTTGCACTGTACGGTCAGCACCCCAATGTCCCCACTCGTGTCGATCTCACACCCACCGTCCCTCGTGCGGACAACTTCCACCAGCATCTTGTGAGAACAGGAGGTAGTCTCAGGAGCCTAAGCTAGGAAAGCCCTAGCTAGGCAAACGATAGTTTAGGTGAAAGAATGAAAAACGAATAGTTTAGGAGAACGAATAGTTTAGGAGAGGGGTTGCACTAGAAAGAATGGGGATACAAATAGCAAACCCTAGAAGGGTTGTACTCGCTATAGAGCACCCCACTACAGGCTAGAGCATAATATTCTGACACACCCCCATAGCCAAAGTGGGGTGTAATCAGCAGAGCAAGCAAAACAGTACAAGCCTACGGTGGATCACAATGTCACCACACATTCTGAGCACAAGTTCAAGAAGCAATAGTTTAAAGTTCACAATTATGAGCAAAGCTAGTGGTAGTCACAACGGGCAAGTGAGGAGGAGGAAAGAGACTATGAGAGGAGAGGAGGTAGTGGGCGGCAGCTGAAGCTGCTGGCACACGGCGCAACTGGAGCAACTGGCACACGGGCAACTGGAGCAACTGGCACACTGGCAACTGGAGCAACTGGCACACGGGCTACTGGAGTAACTGGCTCCGCGGCTAAAAGTAGCGGCAGACGAGCAACGGACTCACGGGCGACTGGAGCAACGGGCTCACGGGCGACTGGCGCAACGGTCTCACGGGCGACTGGAGCTGCTGGCTTCACGGCGGCCACCCCCTTCAACCTCCCCAAACTATCCCACTCCCCCTGACACACACCCGCTGCTACACCGCTAGCTCCACTCCCCCTTCACCCCCCCTTAGTACCACTCCAACGGCTCCAACAAGTCCACCCCCCCTCAGCGGCAGCTGCAGCACAGGGAGACGGAGGAGGAACAGGGAACCGCACTCAGTGGCTTCACCCCCATACCCCTCACCCCCAAACCCTAATTCAGGAGAACGAGTTGTAGGAGGGGTGGGGCGCCAGTAGAAGCACGGGGGACAGTGGGGAGGGCAGGGGCAGCGAGGAACGGGCCGCCCACGGGCCTGGCATAGCCGCCCGAACCGCGCGCAGGCGGCCCGAGCCGCGCGCGGGCCTGGCGCTTCCCGTACGGGCCGCGCGCGGGCCTGGCGCAGCCCGTACGGGCCGCGCGCGGGCCTGGCGCAGCCCGTACGGGCCGCGCGCAGGCCTGTACAGGCCGCGTGCAGGCCACGACGGGCGACGTTGGGCGACGCGCGGGTCCCCGTCGCCCGTCGCAGCGCCTCCCGGGGGCGACGCGCCGAGTGACGGGGCAGAAACCCGCCGCGCGCCTCGGGGCGCACGGCGGGCAGAGAACCGCCGCGCGCCTCGGGGCGCACGGCGGGCAGAAAACCGCCGCGCGCCTCGGGGCGCACGGCGGGCTGAAAACCCTAAGTCAACGCCGCGCACCACGGGGCGCGCGGCGGACAGGGAGTAGCAGTAGCAGCGGAAGCAGTGAAGTGGGGCCCACAGGCCAGGAGCATGTAGCTCTGATACCATGTCAGAATCCCAGCCACTAACCACTGGGATAAAAGGGCTTGTTTGTGTAGCGGGTGAGTGCGCCCATAACCCCCCAGGCCGCCATGCCTGTAACCCTTCTCTAGGATCAATCGGGGATCACCAGTGGACCTCTGACACCCCCCCGCACTGGGATGCCCGAGGTGCACACACCGGGATTCGAACCCGAGACCTTCGCTCTGATATCATGTCAGAATAGGAGGTAGTCTTAGGAGCCTAAGCTAGGAAAGCCCTAGCTAGGCAAACGATAGTTTAGGTGAAAGAAGGAGAGGGGTTGCACTAGAAAGAATGGGGATACAAATAGCAAACCCTAGAAGGGTTGTACTCGCTATAGAGCACCCCACTACAGGCTAGAGCATAATATTCTGACACATCTCACCTTCATTCACGACCACGTGAGGAAGCACCTTGAGCTTGCAAATGCACGCATGGCACGCACCACCAACCGCAGTCGTCGTGAGGTGTCGTTCGCAGTTGGCGACCGTGTTCTTTTGGACAGCCGCAACCTCCGACTGCCACAGGACAGCAAGCTTCGCCCACGCTTCATTGGTCCATTTGTCATTGAGCGCGCACTTGGTCCAGTCGCATACCGCCTTCGCCTTCCCGCTCATTTCCGCATGCACCCATCATTCCACGTGTCTCTCCTTCGGCCTTACACCGATCCCAACGCCACCTTCTCGGGCCGTGATCGCACTCCACTGCCGGTAGCTGTTGACACCGACGAGCCCGACTACCAGATCCAGCGCATCCTCAGGCACCGTCGCCGTCTGCAGGGAGGTGTCTCTTTCATCGACTTCTTGGTTCGTTGGCGTGGTTACGATGCAGCCGACGACAGCTGGGTTCCTTCGTCCTCGCTGTCTCCCGACAACGCTTGCCTCCGAGCGTACCTTCAGTCTGCAGGCGCCGTGGACGTCGCCTCCTTTGGAGGGGGGTAGTGTTAAGGGGGGATTTACTGTTCACTTTGAACAGTACTTTCCAGCTCACCCTTATCCTTATCTTCCTAGATTTCCTAGTGCCACGTGGCACTCTACTTTCTTTGCTTCCAATTCCTAGTCCCACATTCTACTTTCCAACCTTCCTTCTTGCATGCTATATAAACCTTGCTTGTATTCCCTCATATCAACCAACCTCGACTTAGTCGATCCCGCTAATTTTTTAGCGAACTTAGGCCAGCGGGCCTTCCACTCGGCCAAATGTAGAAGTGTTTTTCTGTTTTCCCCGCAGCCCCCCCCCACTTGCTCCCTTGGTTCCTCCTCCCCTTTCCGTTCCGTTTCATTCATCACAGCACCCTCAGAAACTCGTTCCTGGGGCGAGCATCACCGCGCCGTTGTCCTTGCGAGCCGCGACCTCAGATTGCACGCTCTCCGTCTTCCGTTCCGCCAGATCGCCCACCTTCCACTCTTGCCGTTCCGCTCCGCTCCGCTCCGCTCCGCTCTCCGTTCACTCGCGCTGCTTCCGTTCCGCCGATCGCGTCCGTGTCGGGACGTCCTCCATGGCTGCTCGCTCCAGCTCTCGCCTCCTCGCGCTCGCCGTACGTCGCTCGAAGCGTTTCTATGAGTCCTCTAATCCGTGCATCTCGCTGCTTCGTGGCTCGAGACGTCTTAAAGTCGGTCGCAACGAACTAGCTAGTTGTCTTCTCTAATCGTCATGTCCTCGCGCAAATGTGTTCCACGTGTAGGAGTAGAAATACAAATAGTGCGTCCGTGTCGTGCAGCGTACAGTGTACAGTGGCGTGTGGTGCGTTGATGCGCGTATTTAAAGCGGGATCGAGTTCGAGATGCTTTGTGTAAAGTCTGCTGCGTCTTGACGCTTCGCATGCGATCGAGTGTTGAGACGTCTCGAATCTAGGCCTCATTCAGGTTTCCCCGTCTGTGCCGCGTCGGTTCGTTAGTGCGTCGATGCTTTACTCAGATACGATCCTTAGGGCTGCAAACAGACTGGGAAAGCTAATAGATTTGTGTCAAGCATTCAGCTGAGTTTCCGGGAAAGCTGTATCTGTGAGCCAGAATATATGTCTAGAACGCTCATCAACTCTCCTTTCCCTTTATTCTTGATCCGCCGATCCCCATCGCGCCTCCCACGCCATACCCCCTCCTCGTTTCCCCGCTTCCCTACCCCCCCTTCCTCCCCCCTTTTCCCAACTGGCCCCCTCCCAACCCTTTCTTTCAATCCCTCCTCCCTTCCCCCCATTCCCTCCTCGTTGCCTTCCCTCTTTCCCCGTGTCCGCGCAACAGGGCAGGGCGGTGTCCGCAAGGCTCGCCCCCGCTGCGCCAGCATCCGCGCTACTTGCGGAGAATGTCGCCCGCGGATTCGCTACTGCTGCTCCTGCTGAAGGTGCGTACGCACTTCCCTCTCCCCATCTCCCCCCCACCCACTCCCAATCCCCCACCCCCCACTCCCACTCCCCGGCCTCATCACGTATCGCGCCTGGAAGTCTTTTTTTCTTTCCCCCTCTCGTCTTCCGCTTCGACGTTCCCCGTCCCCTCGCCTACCCCCCCTCCTCTTCCCCTCCCTACCAGAGGACGTGGTGAAGGCGGCGTTTATCAAGCAGCAGGCGTCGTTCAGGTCGTATCTGGAAGGTCTCAAGAAGGTTCCCATCCCCATGGACGCCGCTGACGACAAGGCCACCAAAGCGTATGCCGCTGCTGTCAAGAACATCCGTGAGAGGTGAGTCGCGGTCTTGCGCGGTGAGTCAGCCAAATAACCAGCTCTTGCACATATCCTCTTCCTCCCACTCCATCTCCCTCCTTCATTCTCTTTCCATCCCCATGGACGCTGCTGACGACAAGGCCACCAAGGCCTACGCTACAGCCGTCAAGAACATCCGAGAGAGGTGAGTCACGGTCCTGAGAGGTGAGTTGCGGTCGTGAGAGGTGTTGGATCAACCATGCGCCCCTCATCCTCCTCCCATGCCCATGTACACTACTGACGACAAGGCCACCAAGGCGTATGCTGCAGCAGTGAAGGCTTGCTAGACCTCCCGTAATGCCGCCGCCTCCCTCCTCGTCCTCCTTTTCCTCCTCAAACCGGTCCAAAACCGCCCAAGGAAGCACTCTTCCTCACAATCTCCTCTTCCCCCGCTCCCTCCCTCGCCCTCGCCTTCTCCGGCCTTCACTTCTCTTCCCCTCCGCTCCCCTCCGCTCCCCTCCGCTTCCCTCTTCTCTTCCCCTCCGCTCCCCTCTTCACCGAGAAGCTCTCCAATCTGCTGGGCTCTTCTGGTCCCCCGGTCCCTCTCATTCCCTCCCCCCCAATCCCTCCCCACCCCTCCCTACCCCTCCCCACCCTTCCCTATCCCTCTCCACCCCTCCGGACCCTGCTCATCCCAGCCTGGGCATCCCTTCATTCACTGAGAAGCTCTCCAACCTTCTGGAGTCAGCAGAGGAGGACTCGCGGGACGTGCGCAGCTTCCTGGAAGAATCCCGCATCATCCGCAGGCAGTGAGTGGATCATTGTGCCCCTGTGTAACGTGGTACGAGGCACCACCTTGTAGTCAGGCACGTTGTAACGAGGCACCTTGTAACGAGGTAGCATGTAGGAATGCATCTGGGAGCGAGAGAGGGCTTGCAAACCCATCCCGTCCCATCCCACCCCATCCCATCCCATCCCGTCCCATCCCATCCCATCCCATCCCATCCCATCCCATCACATTCCCTCTCCCTATGTCCCTTACATCCCCCTCTCCCTATGTCCCTTACATCCCCCTCTCCCCTTGTCCCAAACCACCCCTTTTGCATCAAGACTGGGAGTGGAGGACAAGCTAGGAGCGGAGAAGCTCATGTTTGCAGCTCTGGACAGCGTTGAGAAGAAGCTGGGGAAGGCGCTGGTGGGGGATGATGCCAAGGGCATGGCGATGTTTCAGGAGGAGGTCAACGCCATCAACAAGAAGTGAGTTCTCTGTCTGACCTTTTGGAGTGTGCATGCAACGAGAAGGGAGAAGAAGCTGGGGAAGGCGCTGGTGGGGGATGATGCCAAGGGCATGGCACTGTTTCAGGAGGAGGTCAACGCTATGGCACTGTTTCAGGAGGAGGTCAACGCTATCAACAAGAAGTGAGTTCTCTGTCTGACCTTTCGGAGTGTGCATGCAACGAGAAGGGAGAAGAAGCTGGGGAAGGCGCTGGTGGGGGATGATGCCAAGGGCATGGCACTGTTTCAGGAGGAGGTCAACGCCATCAACAAGAAGTGAGTTCTCTGTCTGACCTTTTGGAGTGTGCATGCAACGAGAAGGGAGAAGAAGCTGGGGAAGGCGCTGGTGGGGATGATGCCAAGGGCATGGCACTGTTTCAGGAGGAGGTCAACGCTATTGACCAGAAGTGAGTGCAGCTGTCAACTTTTTTGCTGATGGTGTGGCACTGTGCTTTGTTTGACTGGTGGGGGATGACGTGAAGGGCAGCGATTTGTTCCCCTGCTCTGTTCCTTGACTAGCCCTTTCCAACCCCCCTTTTTCTCCTGTTCCTCCCCTCTTCCTGCCATCCCTTCTGCCAGGCTGGGCTTGAAGGACAGCGATTTGGAGCCGTTGGAGCAGCAGCTGGAGACGAGCATGGCCAAGACGGACATTGCTGCCTTTGCCAACGAGGCAACGGAGAAGATCGGCACGTACAAGAAGAGGTGGGTGGTTTTTGATGATGCTGGAAAACCAGCTAGTACAAGAAGAGGTGAGTGGGCCTCTTTCTTTTAGGGAAGATCAGCACATACCGAAACAGGTGCGTGGTCCCTTGAATATTGAGATGTCAAAAATGTCGAGCGAGGTTGGGACGGGCAAGAATAGGTGGGAAAGTCTTGGTAGGTGGGTTATGGTAGCATAAAATACTCGTTACGAGGTTAAGAACGTTCCTCTCAGTGCGCTTGCTTGTGTGCCGTCCGGTCTGCACAGTGCATTGATTGGAATCACTTCTGTGATTTTATGTGAGTATATGTGTGTTTCTGCGTGTTTCATACTACTGAATCACTTTAGATCACTTGTGTGTCTATAAGGATGCCGACTTGGACCCTGATGCAATTGACCTCTGATCCCATGTTTCAGGGACGGCCTGGAGGACATCCAGGTGGATCTCAAGACCCTGGATCCCAAAGCTTACATGTGAATCATTCTTCGGTAAAGCTGGGACTTCAAACTGTTAGTAATTGTAATGTTAATCATCCGTAGGTGTTTCCTGTGCTGTCTGAAGTTCCAGATAGCCCCCTCTGCTTCAGTTTCAGGTGTATTTAGTTCACAAATGTCGAATTCTTCCGTTACAAATATTCGCGATACCAAAATCCAATGATCCAATCCCGAGGACCATGGTCTCCAGGCAGAATCAGAACGAAATCGACCTTCACGAAGCTCGCGAGGCTCTTTCAACGAATCGTCAGCCTTCGTCTGCCAACCTGAGCGATTCGATCCCCATCACTCTGGTCCTATTTTGACAAGGGAGCTGCGGAGCGAGTCCTTCAATACTGTTCATGCGGAGCTGCGCTTCCTCTCCCTGCCAGCGACTGCGCGGTTACACAGCCACACCCCCGCGCGTGGCGGAGAATTGTACGGCATCAGCGAGGATCATCACTCTGCGCGCGGAACCCTCGCGCAACCAAGAAGGGCCACCCAACCAAATCATCAAACTTGCCCCGCCTAGGCTCTGCTCCCCCTCAACCACTCCCCCGCACACACTCCACCCGCAACCTCCTCTCCCATCTCCTATCGCCTCAGCATTGAGCACCCCAGAGAATTTCAGCTAGAAGGAAGCCGCATTCCTCAGTCCGTACTTATTCTGGTCGTTCAGTAAGGGCGGCTGTTGGCGATGCGACGCCGTGCAACGCGCACATTGTGTCGCTTATTTAGCCGCCTTGACGGCTGTTAATCATGTTGCTTGTTCTGCATGGGAAGTAGAGCGAAGACGCTCACATTGACTTCTGATTTGCGCCAGAACGTAGAATAGAAGCGCAGCGCTCTATACTTATTCCAGAAGCCCATAAGTTCAAGCCTCTTCTCCGTTCTTGGTCTGGCCCTTCTAACAACTGTCTTCAGCTGAGTCTGACGCGGGCTGAACGAAGCTCCATTACATCTACGAAACTAGCCGAGCTCCTGAACGCGTTATAGAGATCTGCTTAACCGCAACAAAGTTACCTTGATTTATTTATCGTATCCTTCACTTCATTCGCCGAAAATGCGGCGAGTAGTCAGCGGGTTGCTACTAGTGGCGAGAGTGCTGTTGCTGGTTGGGATCGACAGTCATGCCTCGGCTCAGAAGCTATGCCTCGACTCTTGTAAGTTGTGACCGGAGTCATTCTTTACCATCCATTCTTTCTCAACTACCATTTCCCTACCTTTGCTTCCGTCGTCCGTTCTTATTCCTGTTGTAGCCTTGCGAAGATGCTTTAGTAAGTAATGGATCTGCTTGCGAGTCCGTCAGGTTTTTTTCCGACAGTCTAGTCGTCTTTCAGTCCGTCAGCTCTCAATCTTTCGGTCACATGCCACTTCGTGCTTATCATCCTCCAAGCACGCGTCGTTCCGTCAGCGTATAATCCTTCAATCACACATTACTTCGTCATCCTTCAGACGCACATGTGTCCCTCGCGTTACATTTCTAAAGCGTTCATCCCCTTCAGCGCAACCAAAGATCCCACGTATCAACTGCGGACCCGCCAGCGTTACAACAACCAGACCTGCTGCACAAACGCGCGAAACATTACACATGAGGGCAACCCATATTCCACCCTCATCGCTCTTTCCTCCCGTTCATCACCTCCCCCGCTCCCTCCCTTCAGCGCAACCGCAGACCCCGAAGGATCAGCTGCAGATCTGCCGGCAGTACAACAACGAGAGCTGCTGCACGAACGATCGGAACGTGGAAATCGCGAAGAATCTGCTCAACTATAGCAACGCCATGGGCAACAACCCCGGCGCCAAGAACTGCCTCCGCGCGCTGGAACTAGTGCTCTGCGCCGTGAGTGCTGCGCGAGTGGTGCGCGTGTGCTGTGTGGTGCCGTTTGTGCGGAGTGGAAAGGTCTGGGTTTTCCTGTACGTGGATGGAATGCAAGCAGTGATGCAAGAACGAGCGAAATGTGAATATCGCGCATAGCAACGCCATGGGCGGCAATCCCGGTGCCAAGAACTCCCTTCGTGGGCTGGAACTAGTGCCGCGCGCCGTGAGTGCTGCTGTGTGGGTTACAGAGGTCTTGGTTCTCCTGTGTGTGGATTGGAAAGGTCTGGGCTCCCCTTGCTGTGAGTGCTGCGCGTGTGGAATGCAAGCAGTACCGTCTGGGACGTCTGCTGCATGGTTCTCATGCCCAACAATCCCTTTCAACGTCCCTCCTCTCCCTCTCCCTCTTCCCCCTCTCTCTCCCCTCTCTTCTTCCACCCTCCCAACCATCCCCTTCACCCCACCAGGAGTGCGACCCCTACGCCTCCCAGGTGTACCGGCGCGACCACACAGGGCGCTACGCGGACGTGCCCTACCTCTGCACGGCCCAGTCCAACCGCGACCCTGTTGAGACGCAGCCCTTCTGCTCCACTGTCTGGGACGTCTGCGGCATGGTCGCCATGCCCTTCAATCCCTTCGTTGCCACCAATGACCCTCGCTACATCTCGCTTTACGACGTTTACTTAACTAAGGGCGAGTTTTGCCGAAGATTTATGCCTCCGAATAAGAACCCTGGCGACGGGCCGAAGATTTGCTACCGGGGTAAACCGGTGGATTACCCGGATGAGTTTGGGGAGGATGTGCTTCCGCCCGTTAGTAACATGTGTGTGGAGCAGATTGGGTTGAGTACTAAGAATGACAAGAGCGAGGAGAATAGTTACTATGTTGCCATGACACCACATCCGGACCAATCGCGGCGCGCGTTTTTCCTGGAGCGTGCGGGCAGGTTGTTTCTTTACAATCTGCCCGAGCCGGGGTCGTCAGACCAGCTTCCTTCCGATGGGGGCTCCCCGTTTCTCGACATCAGTGGCTTGTGAGTGATGTGGGGGAGGGAGGGCATTGGGAGGGAGTGGGGCTGCAAGGGAAGGGGCCAAGAGGGGCGAGTGCAGTAAGGCTTTACAAGCCCGAGCCAGTATTGTCGAATTAGCTTCCTTCCGATGGGGGCTCCCCGTTTCTCGACATCAGTGGCTTGTGAGTGACGCCGGGGAAGGAAGGGATAGGGGAGGGGAGGGGAGGGGAGGGACAGGGAGGGAGTTGGGATGTGATGAAGAGGACTGGGAGGGAGGAGATTGGGGAGGGACGACAGAGGCTAGGTTTTGATGGGGGAGGAGTGGGGGAGTGCAAGGGAGCATTGGGATGGGGGGGTGCACTGGGAAGGGGTTTGCATTCCTGATCTCTTTTCTGTTCTTCTTTCTTTCTTTTTCTTTTTGTCCTTCGATTTGTGTTCCACAGGGTGGCACAGGGCGCTGATCAGGGGGCAGTGGGAATCGCCTTTCACCCTGACTACCCCAGCAACGGCCGCCTCTTCGTCTCCTTCACCTGCGACTCCTCTCTCACCCCCCACTGCAAACCCGCTGTCTGTGGCTGCAAGCTCACTGCTTTCCCTCCACTCCCATGCCTTCCCACACGTCCTTCCCCTCTTGACCGCCTCTTGCATGCAGGGTGGCGCAGGGCGCAGAGCAGGGAGCAGTGGGGATCGCCTTTCACCCGGACTACCCCAGCAACGGCCGCCTCTTTGTGTCCTTCACCTGCGACTCGTCAGTCACCCCTGACTGCAAGGCTGCTATGTGCGGGTGCTACGATGCTGTGAACTGCACGGCAGACAAGGTCAAGGCAACCAATCCGGACGGCCGGTGGGGCACGGGGGACCTGTGCAGGAATGTGACGGTCGTGGCTGAGTTTTCTGCGTGCAGTGACACCCTCTGCACGCCTTCTAAGATCTCCAAGGTATGTGATTCGTTGTTTGAACGTCTGGATCCTCAGTCAACTCTGACAGCAAGCCCGCTGTGTGCGGCTGTTATGGTGCTGTCAACTGCACGGCAGACAAGGTTCAGGCGGCCAATCCGGACGGTCGTTGGGGCACGGGGACCTGTGCTGGGGGACGGACCCACTGTGCCGTGAACCACCCTGCTCGTATCCTTGCCCCTTTTCCTCTCACTAACACACTTCCGCTCCCCCTCCCCCACGCCTCCGGCCCTGCTGCCTCCCCCCTGCTGCCTCCGCCCTGCTGCCTATCCCACCGATACTTCCCCTCCATCTCTCAGAAAGCGAGCATAGAGGCCACAATAGTGCGCTACATAGTGCGGCTGGGGCAGCCCTTCAGCAACAACAACTGTGGGTGCATCGAACCATCCTGCTCACATCCTCCCCTCTTCACCTCTACCCCGCTTCCCCTCCCCCCAAAAAGCGGCCATAGAAGCAACGGTAGTGCGCTTCATAGTGCGGCTGGGGCAGCCTTTCACCAACAACAACGGCGGGCAGATCCGCTTCGGCGCGGATGACATGTTCTAAGTCATGCTGGGGGACAGCGGGTGCTGTGAACCACCCTGTTCATATCCTCCCCACTTTTCCCCTCACTTACTTTCCCCTCCCCCTCCCCCTCCTCTCCCACTCCTCCCCCCCTTCCTTCCTCCCTGCCTCCCGCACCGCCTCCAGCGCACGGCCATAGAGGCCACGATAGTGCGCTACATAGTGCGGCTGGGGCAGCCCTTCATCAACAACAACGGAGGGCAGATCCGCTTCGGCGCGGATGGCATGCTCTACGTCATGGTGGGGGATGGAGGGGGAGAGCTCGACCCCCTGGGCCTGGCGCAGAACCCCAAGGCGTTTCACGGGAAGGTCTTGAGGCTGGACGTTCTCAATGGGATCAGTCAGCCAGGTGGGTGACTCTGGATGTGGTGCGGTGCAGTGCGGTGTCGTTGCACCCTCGCCCATGGAATGCGGATGGCATGCTCTACGTCATGGTGGGGGATGGAGGGGGCGAGCTCGACCCCCTGGGCCTGGCGCAGAACCCCAAGGCGTTCCATTGGAAGGTGTTGAGGCTGGACGTGTTCAATGGGATCAGCCAGCCAGGTGGTTGGGTGAGGGGGTGGGTGGGTGGGTGTTTTAAGAGATTTTGGATGGGGTGTGGTGTGGTGCTGTGCGGTGTTGTTTTCCCCTCCTCGCCAAGGGGCACCGACGGCATGCTCTACGTCATGGTGGGGGATGGAGGAGGCGAGCTCGACCCCCTGGGCCTGGCGCAGAACCCCAAGGCGTTCCATGGGAAGGTCTTGAGGCTGGACGTTCTCAATGGGATCAGTCAGCCAGGTGCGTGGATCGAAAGACTTGCCATTGGACGTGGTAAGGTGTGGTGTGATGTGGTGTGGTGTGGTGTGGTGTGGTGTGGTGTGTTCAGCCCTCGCCATACAAGCTGGACCCCCTGGGTCTGACGCAGAACCCCAAGGCGTTTCACAGGAAGGTGCTGAGTTTGGACGTTCACAGGAAGGTGCTGAGTTTGGACGTTCACAGGAAGGTGCTGAGTTTGGACGTTCACAGGAAGGTGCTGAGTTTGGACGTTCTCAATGGCATCAGCCAACCAGGTGGGTGGGTGGATGGGTGCCTTGAAAATCTTGACATTGGGTGGGGTGGGGTGGGGTGTGGTGTGGAGTGGCGTGGTGCAACCAGCCATCGCCTCTCCGTTCCTTCACCCCAACTGCTGCTTTCTTTCTGCCCTTCCCCCTCTTTCTCTTCCCCGTTCCCCCTTCTTCCCCTTCACTCCTGCCCACTCCTCCCCTTCCTTGTTCCCCACTCTTCCCCTTCATTGCTCCCACTCTTGCCCTTCTCTCCTCAGGGGAAGATTAGATTAAGAGCAGGGTGCTGCTGGGGGCGTACGGCATTCCCCCGGACAACCAAGCTGCCACTGATTTGACTCGTTCCCTCCTTGCCTTCCCCTCTCAGGCGAGGATGAGATTAGGAGCAGGGGCCTGCTGGGGGCGTACGGCATTCCCCCTGACAACCCCCATGCGTTCGACTGGGACTGGCGCGGGGAGGTGTTCGCGCTGGGCTTCCACAACCCCTGGAAGTGCACCTTCGACCTGCTCAGACCCTCCGTCATGATGTGCGGGGATGTCGGATGGGTGAGTCACGAGTGCCCCTTGTGCCATGAGGGAAAGCTGTTTTGAGTATGGAACCTTGGGGGGTAAAACGGGGACTGGCTGGGGAGGTGTTTTCACTGGGCTTCCACGACCCATGGAAGTTTTGAGACATCTTAAAACTGCACCTTTGACCTCCTCAGACCTTCCGTCATGATGTGCGGGGACGTCGGATGGGTGAGTGATGCTTATAGGACAGCTGAAAGGATTCCCTCCTGGGATGTGGGTGTATGGGGGGAACTGGGAGTGGGGGAAAGGGAGACTGGTGCAGGGAGGTGTTTGCGCTGGGTTTTTCCACGACCTCTGGAAGTGCACCTTCGACCTACTGAGACCCTCCGTCATGATGTGCGGGGACGTGGGATGGGTGAGTGAGTGTTGCTTGTGGGATGTGGAGAAGCGGTTCTGTCTATGGGTCCTGGGGGGATTTTTTGAGAATTCTTCAAAACTCCCTGCAACGTGGGGAAGCGGTTCTGTCTATGGGTCCTGGGGGGGGGTGAAGCGAGGACTGGCAGGGAGCGGTGTTTGCTCTGGGGCTTCCATTCCATGACCCCTGAATTCGCACCATCGACCTGCTCAGGCCTTCTGTCGTATTGTGCGGGGATGTCGGATGGGTGAGTGCTGCTTGTGACATGTGGGAAAGCAGCTCTGCATATGAAAGTGAGGGCCGGTGGAAGGAGGTGCTTGCTCTGGGCTTCCACGACCCCTGGAAGAGCACTGCACCTTCGACCTGCTGAGACCCTTTGTTATGATGTGTGGGGATGTTGGATGGGTGAGTGCTGCTTGTGGGTGGGATGCCAAAGGGAAGGGGAGGGGGGGATAGTGAGGATGGCACGGGGAGGTGTTTGCTCTGGGCTTTCACGACCCCTGGAAGAGCACTGCACCTTCGACCTCCTGAAACCCTTCAGCATGATGTGCGGTGATGTGGGATGGGTGAGTGTTCGTCATGGGATGGATGAGTGTTCCTTATGGGATGGGCGTGGTATCCAGCAGTGGTAACCATGGGTAAAAGTGGATAAGGTTCGGGAGTATGCCAACGCTAGCCTCCCCCATCCTTTGTCTGCTTCCCTCCCTTCCTTCCCCTCCCTTCCTTTCTCAACCAACAGACCAAGTGGGAGGAGGTCGATGTGGTAACCAGCGGTGCTAACTACGGGTGGAAGTGGTACGAGGGTCGGGAGTATGCCAATGCTAGCGAGCCTCGGCCCGTGCCGAGCCAGAAGCTGCCATCTTTCCAATATGTGTGGAGCAACACTACCAGCGTGGTTGGAGGGTTCTATGCAAGAGGATACGAGGACGCGTGCTTGTATGGAAGGTGCGATCAGGGCGATAGTGAAACCTCCTGTTTTGAATCGTTTGGAAATCAATCGTTCTTTTCTTGTACCGGACCCAGTCAAGTTGCAAATTTGTTCTCAACCCCTTACTTTTTTTGTTTTTTCTTTTGTTGTTGTTGTTTTTTTTTTTTTCTCAAACCTCATTCCTCTACCCCAGCACTCGGTGCTCAATACTCAGTCCTTTACCCACCAACTTCCACCCTGTATTCTCTCGTCCTGACCGACCCCTACCAGGTACCTTTTCAGTGACAGGAACAACCAATTCTACGTGGCTACAGAGAATCCCCCTTATAGTGGCTACTTCCCGCTCGGGTCGCAACCCCTCAATGTTTCCTGCGCACCCAGTTCACCTATCCAATGCCCGATGCAAGGCCCGTACCGGCCTAATTTTGGTTCGGTCTTCGCCTGGGGGCAGGACATAAATGCCACGCTCTATATCCTGACCCATCTGGGTGTTTTCCGACTTACCCAGCCCACCAACTGCAACTTCAATTGCAGACAAAAGTTCCCGCCTGGCCCCGATCCTCGTGTTGATCCTGCGTCAGATCTGACAGTTCTGACCACGTATGATGCAAATGCCGCTCCGCTTCCCCCAGCCGGAGGCGGAGGTTCGGGAGGAGCAGGCTCGGGATCCATGCCTCCTACCACAGCTGGCAACAGCAGCAGCAGTAGTGGCGGCACTAGCAGTGGTGGAACCACCAGCAGTAGCCCCAGTAGCAGCAGCAGCAGTAGTAGCAGTAGTAGCAGCAGTAGCAGCACAACAACAGTGCAGAACACGTCCTATTGGCTGAAAGTGGGCGGCATCGTTCTGGGGCTTCTCCTGTTTGTCGTCGCGATCTGCTGCTTCTGCCTGATTCGCGGATACCGTGAGGGCAAGGAGAAAGACGAGGCATTTCTGGAATACCAAATGGCTGACATGCAGCAGCCGTTGCAGGGAGAGGGGGACGACGATGCTTATTATGACGAAGAAGGGAATTATATTGGGCCAGACGGGGAGGAGGATGAGGTGTACGATCCGGACGCGGTGGACGATGATGGTACTGGGATGTACTATAATGAGGATGGGGATGAGATGGGGCATCATGGCGATGGGGATACAGTGATGGATGATGGAGCGACCGAGTATGGTCAGAGGAGTGTGCATAGTGGGTATGGTGGGGATGGGGGGTATGCGGAGAGTGAGGTAGGGTCGGAGTATCCGGGGCAGGGGTATGGGGGGTATCAGGGAGGCGGCGTGAGGGGGGATGGGATGTCGGATGTTCAGTCCGAGTATACGGCGCAAGATGATTGGACGGATGGAGGCTCGTATTACGATCGCCGCTGAAGGTGCCGGTGAGGTGTAATGTTGAAATGAAGCTGGTTGGGTTGGGTTGGGGATATTTGGAATAAGATTTTTGGAGATATGGACCTTGTCGTTCGGAGTGCCGAGAAAGGTGAAAGCTGTGTAATGATCAAGGGAGAATTTTCTTTACAGGGGGGAAGGTGTGGGGGGGTTATCGTATTGTCTCTGCCGTTTACCTTGTCACAGATGTTAGATCCAAATACACCTCTGGGGACATGTACTATTCCTAGATTTATAAGTGGGAAAATATGCCACACGTAACCAACATGGGAATCGATAACGTGAATGGAAAATTGTAACGCGTACGGTCACTGTATCGGGATTCCTGGGGGGTTTGGTAAGTGGGGCCACGGATTCAGTCACTAACAGGTAAAAAATCACGCGAATGGTCACACATGTAACTCCCGCCAAAATTTCTTGAAACTCTAAAATTTTCCCGCTCGCGCGCAACCAATCAGCTAACTTCGTAAAATACTAAAACCCAATCGGAATTGGATGCGGTTTGGGGACGGATCAACCCTAAACACCTGGCGAATTGTGTTTGGGGTTGATTCATCCGAAAATGCTTCCAGGTTCCTTTTGGGTATTACCTTTTTTTGGCGGGAGTTTCATCTGTGACCATTCGCGTTATTTTTTCCCAGTTGATTGTGACTGATTCCGCGAAACGCTTAATCAAACATGTGAAAACACCCTTTGCAGCGACCGTACCCGTTATTTTTTTATCGAACATATTATCGAGACCCTTGTTGATTACGAGTGGCATACTTCCCTTTATAAGTAGAGTTATAGCTTCACTTAAATCCGCGATATTAGCGGCCCGAGATCACCTTACGCAGGTTGCTTGCGCCAGTTCGGTAGGAGTTCAAGGTTTCGAATCTGCTTTTCTATTCAAATCGATTTCCTGCTTGTTGGCCGTGGCTGATTTTTGTCGCTCGTCACAAGCCTACTCGTAATTAGTATTAGTAGTTCCGCTGCCGCTCATGGCGCTACGTCAGCTTTTAGGAGCCTCTGCGGGCGACCTAATGCGGGAGGACGCGCTCACGTGCTCCGAGCACATCCGGCTAGTAACGCGTATAGCCGCCGTGTACGGCGCATTCGCCGCGCTTCCGTTTTGCGCGATGCACTACGGGCCCCGCGTCACGCGGCCGCAGCTGATGCGGTGGAGTTTGGTAGGCGGCGCTGCGGCTGCGGGGTGCGCGCTCGTCCAAGCCGTGCTGTGGGAACTGGCATGCGAACCCCAGAACGTCGCAGCGTACGACAGGCGACGATAGCAGTGTATGACAGGCGACGTCAATAGAGTACGATTAACAGGCGAAGATAGCAGCGTACGGCACTCGACGGGCGTACGACAGGCGACGATAGCAGCGTGCGACAAGCAATAGCCGTAGATTGGGGGTTTGCGGCGGTGGTGAGTGTGACTAACAACCTGGGTGAGAGCTTCCCAGGTCAGCAATAGCCGTAGATTGGGGATTACTTCGAACTGCACTATCCTGGTCCCAGCACTATGCGGCGTTGAGTGGGCGGGCCTTGGGTGGGTAAACCCGTGTTGGAGTTTGCTGGATGGCGCACGGTGAACGCAGCTACAAGTGCGGCGGTTCACGCGATGAACAACCTGTTGTGCGATGCGGCTGCTTTGATAGGGGAAGTCGGACAGGACTGGGGACGCCTCATAGAATCTAGGAACATCGTATTCTTCAGTGTCTTCCTTGGTCACTTAGCTCTGTTGGAGTTTGCTGTGTGGCGCGCGGTGAACGCAGCTACAAGTGCGGCGATTCACGCGACGAACATCTGGACAGGACTAGAGACGCGGCTGCTTGTGCGATGCGGCTGCTTTGATAGGGGAAGTCGGACAGGACTGAAGACGCCTCTCGTGGAACCTAGGAACATCGTTTTCTTCAGTGTCTTCCTTCGTCACTTAGCTCTGAAACATACGTGCTTCATTGAATACATGAAACTTCTACATACAACCTATGTACATTTCACATCTACACAATGTGATCCAACAACTAATCAAGGTCACAAAAACATCCTCAATTGTTTCCCAGCCGTAGCATCCTCCTCATTGGATGCCAAAGCCTGATGCGCTGCCTCCTCCTCCCCTCGCTTGGCCCCTTGCTTCTCATTTTCCCTACATGAGCCACACACCTCCCACTCAATTGAACTCTCAACCTTGACCTTTTTTACTGAACCCCCAGCATTCATCCCCATCTCATGCTCCCACTTCCCTTCCCCTCTCCCCCTCTTCCCCTCCCTCTCCCTCTTCCCGCTCCCCCTCTCGGTCCCCCCCTTCTCCTGTGCAGCCAGCTGCAGCTTGAGCCGCTTATTCTCCTCTGCCAGCTGCTGGCAGCGCCTCCTCAGCCCCTCAAGCTCCGCCTCTGTCTGCTTCACCTTGGTGCGCGCCCGCCGGTTCTGAAACCACACCTCCACCTGCCGCACCCGCACGCCGAGCCTCTCCGCCAGGCTCGCCTTCTGCCGAGCCACCAGCTTCGGGTGCTTCTGGAAGACCTGCTCAAGCATGGAGATCTGATCCTGCGACAGCCGCATTTTCTTTTTGTTGCCGTCGCCGCCGTCGGCGTCGCCATTGCCGTTGCTGTTGCCGCCCCCACTGCCGCCCTCGGATGCTCCTCCGTCGTCCCCTTCTCCGCCGCCCAGCATATCATCTCCGCCGCCCTCTCCCACCTCTCCCATGCCTTCCGCCACCTCCACGTCAGGCTGTTGTTTGAGGTCCACGTGGCTCATGTATCTCCCGACCAATGAGCGGAGATCAAATCCACGTGGCGACAAGGCTTCCTTAAGCGAGGCAGCGGGCGGCGCAACAAACTTTGACGACCCATCAGCACCAATCGGTGGGAGAGAAAACCTGTTCGTATGTTGCAACAAGTCAGCAGCACCACCCGCAACACCAGCAGCAGCAGCGGCGGCGGCAGCAGCAGCAGCAGCAGAAGCAGCAGCCTTCACAGCTGCATCCGCGTACACGCTACCTTCCGCCCTCGCGCTCAGAATTTCCGCCAATTTCCTCGCCATCACCGCAAGCCCCGCACCCCCCGGTCCCCCCGAACCCCCAAGACCCGGATCCGCGGAGGCACCGTGCGCCATCGCAGCGACGTCGCTACCAGCGCCGCAGTCTCCCCGCGCCGCAGGGCTTGGGGCGCAGAACTCGCGCGGTAAGGAATGCGAGGGCGTGGCGGAAGCGGCGGCTTCCGCGGCGCTCGCGAACTCAGTGGCGGCGGGGGCGGCTAAAGAAGATCTGCGCAGAAGGGCTGCGGTTAGCGGCGAAGGGGCGCTACTAGAAGCCGTGGGATTCGCGGAATTTGCGGGATTTGCGGCGGGCGGGGCGCTCCAAAGTCGAGCTAGTAGTGAGGCGGCGTCAACCCTTGTCGAAACCTCGATAGGATTTGATACGATTGGAGGATTTTGGATCGGAAACCGTAGGCCCACGGCTGATGATTCTGGCGCTACGGAAGCCGTTTTTGTTGCCGCTGACGTCATCAAATCGCTTTCGCGAGAAGGCTTGTCTTGGTCGCGAGCGCGAGCCGCCTCAAGCTCGCCGTGTTGGCTACGGTTGGATGCGGTGAAGCGCGGCGCGGAGAGTTGGTCCTGGAGTTGCTGCTTGTGCCGCTGCACCTGCACAAGCTTCTGGTGGTGCTGCTGCAGCAGCCGCAGCAGCTGCCGCTTCTGCTCCTCGTCTAGAGCCTGAACAGCCGCCTGAGCCTGAGCTTGTACTGGCTGCGGCTGCGGCTGCGGCTGTGGCTGCGTCTGCGGCTGCGGCTGTGTCGGACGCGATCGGAGGCTCATGGTGGTGGTAGTGAAGGCGGTCGGCGCGCCGGGTAAGCTCTGTTGCGACGACGGAGACGGCGGAGATGCCGGCGTGAGTGGCGCAGGATCGGGAGCTACCTGCGACTCGCCATGGCTCCTGTCGCTGTGACCGCTGAAGGGGATTGGGAAGCGATATGCGGAGTGCATTTCTTCGGTCTTTACTGGATCGGCGGCAGCCGCGGGGTTCGCGCCGGGAGTTTCGGCAAGGAAATTTCTGTCACCGTTTCCGGAGGTTAGGCCGAGAGATAGCCCAAGACTCGCGCCGCAAGTTCCGGCGGCCAATCCGTGAGATTCTTTCGTGTCGTTCTGACGTGCCGGAATCCCCCAAGCCAGCGGAGGTTCGTTGAGACAGAACGCCTGCGCACAAAGAAAGGGGTGAACACGGAAAAACGCGAAGGGGGGAAAGGGGGAAAAAAAAAAAACGCGAGAGAGAGAGAGAGAGAGAAAAAAAAATGTTGTTGAAAGGTGGTGAGAACAAGAGCTACTACTGCGGTTCTGTAGGATAGTACTTGGAAGAGAAAATGTTTATGAAGAGAGAAAGGATCGACCGACTTGTCTTACCATCGCAACAGCTGGAGTGACAATGTCGTCGATCCGTTCTTCCACAGCGTCGTTTCACCCGCAAGAACGCGCAGAAAAAAAACTCAGAGCATTTGTGAAGCACACTAGGTCCAACGAAAGAGCTAACACGAGCCACTTGATCAAGCCCCAGAAGCCTCAGTTGACCGATTAACTAGCTAAACAAAGAAAAAAAATTCCTAGAAATGTGTGTTGTGCTTGACGGGGTGGTGGTGGATGATGCGATGCGAAGCAGAAATAGGTGAGTTTTAAGTGTCCAAAGTGTTCGTCCAAATACGGTTGAAAAAGGTTTAGGATTTTCGCAGAGCGGTTTAATTTCAACAACAGACGGTTGGGTAGGGTTTTTTGCGAATACGTGCATGGTTGGACCCGCCCGAACTCACTGAACACCGTGTTCCATATCATTGGCTCAGTCAAATTCGTCATGGAGCTTTGGAATAGCAAAAGAATCGGTTGGAAACGGTGGTGAGCGTATGAACCAAGCAGTCTTTTGTGCTTTGACGATACACGTGTGGATGAGACGTCAGGTCAGGGTTTAGGGCCGGGACCGGCGGGACAGCCCCCGCACGGAAGCAAAAACGGTCTGCGGTGGGGGCGAACTGATTGCTTGCTGCTGTGGTGGCTTCCGCGTCGACATACAGAAGCGAACCGAACCGACCAAAACAGGGAAGAACTGAACAGTAGATCATTGGAAGTTTGGGCGGGGAAGGAGGGAGGCATGCTGCTGCCGTCGTTGCATAACATCGCCTCACACGAGTCATTCACCATGTGCGAAGCGTAGCCAATCGCGCGACGATCATCGATAACGGGTGACGCCTGTTGTCTTCGTCCTCATCTGAGACTGGGGGAACTGTGACAGAAAAGTCGGTGTCATCACTGTGCCGCAAGTCGTGACAGGCTGTTCTTGGGATTGGATGAGTTGACGTCAGTTTTGCAGCTTGTGGATCTTGCAGCGCGTCTCGTTCACCCTGCAATCAGATGTCAAGTTTCGTAATGACTCGCCTCTCAGAAGGTATTGTGTATTTTTTTTTCACAAAGATCCCTGCACCTAAAGCCAGCGGTCCAGCCCCTCTGGACACAGCTGTTCGAGAAATTGTCAAGTTCGGTTCTGCTAGACAATGGTAATGCCTGCTCCTTGGGTTGCTATCGCAGAAAAGTATTCGTGTCCGTGTGCTAAGCACAACAATTACGCCGTCGCCATACCTGCTTCCAGCAAACATGATTGGCTGACACTCCCAAACATTGATTTTCCCAAACACTGATTCGGACTGTGCCCGGATTTTTCTACATGCAACATTGCCTTTACACGGTTGAAATGTTTGTGGAAAGCGTTATTTCTGGCAAGTTTACTGTACACGTACCTCATCCAGCTTTGGGCCAGCTGGTCGGGACGCCAAGAAGACAGCACAACTTCTATCCAGCTGTTTGATTGCTTCTGGTTTGGCAATCATCGGGTGGCATGTCAACGGAGTGTCGATTGGGAAAGATGAGCCAGCAGTCACAATCGCACAGTGATCAAATGTGGCTGCATTCGGTTTGCAAGCAGGGCTCAGGCTATCAGGGTAAATGCTCGTTCTTGACTGAAAATCCTAGGTATTTTTCAGCCGAACTCGGATTTTTACAGGGGAATTTTTAGGCCAGCCCTGACTGAATCCGAGCACTTCCAGGACTGACTCTGGTGAATACGAGTCATCCCTCGAAGGACTCGGAACCTTTTTCTAAGGTTCTAACCACCCCCAACCTCGTCCCCTCCCCAACCGCGCTTCCTGGACTTGTGAATGTTCCCTCCCGCCCCTCTGTTCCTTAGTCAAATCGGAGGCACCTATACTCTATCGCTCTCAGTGAGCAGAGTTCCACACAAAAGGAGGATAAGTGCACCAACAGAGTGTTTCAGCATCAGCTTTTGTCAGAAAGAAGTCCTTATTGACGCGGAACTATCGAATTACGTAAACGAGGATTTTTTAGGCCAGCCCTGATTTTTACGAGCGGTTTTTAGGCCGACCCTGCGTTTTCAGGGCCTTTTTGGAAGGGAGCCAAAACGTCCGAGTTGGCGAAAAGCCTAACTTTAGCCCTGTTTGCAAGTCTCCACGCCACCCCATCCACGCCTCGCATTCAAGAAGCGACTTGGAAATGAGAGAGACTAAGGATGACAATTTTGCGACCGTCATTCATGACGTAGAGATACAATTAGCATTTATGACGTACCTTCGTCGAAGCCCTCGGCGTCAAGGCCAGATTTCAGGCCAAGTGACTGTAGCTGATTGGCTCCATGTGATGTGGATGTGGTGTCTCACAAACAAGTGACTACGTTCCACAATTCGGATGGTGTCACCAAGCCAAACACGCCCTGCAAAACGAGACTACAATTTTGTAACATTCGTTTTGAATGTATTGTAAGGAAAATTCGTTTTTGTTATAAATTGTGAAAGAAGAGAGTGCGCAGAACTCAATAATGCGGAAGTGATTACAAAATCTGAGCACACAACGAGGCCTAGGACTAATATAGCGAGGTTGGCTAGGCCGAGGTCGCGGGGTCGCGGTGATGGTTGGGTGCAGGTTCGGGGTTGGAAAACCCGAAGGCGACGCGGTGGTGGCTCGGAAGGCGAGGTCGGCGGACCGAGCCTGGTTTTCCGAAAACCGGGGTTGTACGCGTACAGTGTGACCCAGTAAGGAATCCGGAAAATTCCTTACACTACCCCCCCCCCCCCCCCCCTTAAGAAAGGTGGTGAATATCCGAGACACCTCGGCGGGCTAAATAAGCATCCAAAACCGGATGTCCCAATAGCGAAGCCGCGGCGACGTACGTGTCGTCCTCGCTCGTGCGCTCCTTCCAGCGAAGTAGGAATTTTACTGTGCGGCCGGCAGCAGTGACATCCACGCGATGGTTGAGAATCTTCCAAGGTTCCAGCGTGGGCTCGGCCACGGGGCGATCGGTCGGCGCGATGAGGGGCCGGGCAACAGCTGGCGACTGTGGCGGCGCATAGTGACGCAGTAGGCTGACGTGGAAAGCGTCATGAATTTTCCAGGTGTCGGGCAGCAGCAGCTTCGCGGTGACAGGTGTCACCATTTGGATGATACGAAATGGTCCCACGTATCGAGGCCGTAGTTTCGCGAGCTGCGGCAGTCGTAAATTCTTGGTGTCCAGAAGTACAAACTGCCCTGCGCGGAAAGGCACATTCCAGCGATGTTTGTCCGCCTGGTGGCTAGCCGTGGTATTAGCTTTACGAATAAAATCAGCTGCCTTTTTGCGGGCCGTCTGAAGCTCCGTGACAAACTGCTGCGATCGTGGTACCGGGTTGTCCAGAGTCGTTGATGAGGGTACCACTGGGTCTATCCCGTAATTCAAGTAGAAGGGTGATTGTCTGGTCGTGGCCGAAGGGGCGTTGTTGTACGCAAATTCCAGCATCGGCAATGAGTCCTCCCACTTGCGAATATCCGGGCAGTTAGTGCGAATCAGTTGTTCCATGGTCTGATTTGTCCGTTCTGTCTGTCCGTCGGTTTGCGGGTGGTATGACGACGAAAACTGCAGGCGGGTACCGTACTGTGCCCACGTCTCCTGCCAGAACTTCGACGTAAATTTCGGATCTCGATCGCTGATGATCGCCGAAGGTAACCCGTGTAGGCGTACGACGGTGGAGATGAAGAGCTTTGCTGTATCTTCGGCTGTGATTGTCGTCCGGCATGGTGCGAAATGCGCCATTTTCGTCAGGCGATCGACGACGACCATGACCGAGTCGTTGCCACTCACGCCAGCTGGAAGCCCCGTGACGAAATCCATCGTCACCTGTTGCCACGGTCGTTCGGGTGGTGCCAGGGGTTGCAGCAGTCCGGCTGGCCTTTGTCGCGACGACTTCATTGCTTGGCAGGTCGGGCAAGTTGACACGTAGCGCTGCACATCGGTGAGCATGTCCGGCCAGTAATAATTCCGCTGCAGCAGCTTCAGTGTTTTGTCGATGCCGAAATGCCCGGAAAGGTTGGAGTCGTGAACCTCCTGCGTCAGCAGCTCCCGTAAAGGCTGGTATGCTGGTACCCAAATCCGGTTCGTACCGGCTTTTAGGTAATACTTGCCGTGCGGTGTAGCAGCCTGTTGTTGCGGGTTCCGAAAAAACCTGTCGATCTTGTAGCCGTGGGTGAATAGTCCCGTCAGCATCGGGTTGGTGTGGGCGATTAGTACCGCCGCGTTTTGCATGGATGGTCGGGTGAGGGCGTCGGCGATGTTGTTGGCGCCCTTTTTGTACGTGATGTTGTACCGAAAGTTGGACTCAAGAAAGTCCAGCCACCGGATTTGTCGCGGGTTGAGTGTCGGTTGCGTGCGCATGTACTGTAGTGATTTGTGGTCGGTCCGAATGGTCACGTCGGCCCCCGTAAGGTAGCAGCGCCAGACGCGGAATGCATGGACGATGGCCAGCATCTCCTTGTCGTGGACTGGGTAGTTGCGCTCGGGTGGCTGCATCTTGCGTGATTCGTAGGCGATGGGTTGCAGCCCTTGGCTGAAATTCGTAACAGGACGGCGCCGGCGGCGAAATCACTGGCGTCCGTGACGACTTCGAACGGTCGAGATGGGTCGGCGAGGCGGAGGACCGAGGGTGACTTCAAAATGTTTTTAAGGGCGTCGAAGGCGGACTGCTCCCTCTCCCCCCACCGAAAATCACTGTCGTGATGCAGTAGGTCGGTCAGCGGCTTGGTTATCCCTGCCATATTAGGTACAAAACGACGAACGTAGTTAACAAACCCCAAAAAGCTTTGCAACTCAGGGATATTAGTAGGCGGCTTCCACTTAACGATGGCGTCTACCTTACGCGGGTCAATTTTTATCCCGTCGCCGGAAACCACGTGCCCCAAAAACTCCAATTCCGGCTTCAAAAATTCGCACTTAGACCCCTTCGTAATCAGCCGATGCCCCTGTAAACGCCGGAACACCTCCTCTAAATCCCGCAGATGATCCTCTTTTGTTGCGCTGTACACCAGGATGTCGTCCAGATACACGATGACTTTCTTGTCCAGCATGTCCCGAAAAATCCCGTTCATGGTGAGCTGGAACGTCGAGGGCGCGTTTGTCAGACCGAACGGCATCACTGTGAACTCGTAACTGCCGTAACGTGTGCGGAATGCTGTCTTTGGGCAGTCGTCGGCGAACACGCGAATTTGGTGGTAGCCTCCTCGCAGGTCGATTTTCGAAAAATACCGAGCTCCGCGAAGTTGATCCAGCAGATCGTCGGTTCGCGGGATCGGGTAACGCGATTTTATCGTGACCCGATTCAGCGCCCGATAATCAATGCACATGCGTAGGCCCCCGTCCTTCTTCGGCGTGAACAGTATCGGCGCTGCATACGGCGACGTGCTTGGCCGGATGAATCCTTTGGCGAGCAGGTAATCCAGCTGGGCCCGTAACTCGGCGAGCTCTGGTTGGCTGAGCCGCCACTGTGTCCGAACAGTAGGTTGCGCTCCTGGCTCCAGCTGGATCCGATGATCCTCAGGTCGTTGGGGGGGCAAGCCATCCGGGAGGTCGTCCGCGTAAATTTCGGGATACTTCCGAATGATGCTCGCCAATTCCTCGGGGACTGCCGCGCAGAGGGTGTCGATGTCCGCGATTTTCTCGGAAGCTGCCACCTCGTACAGGTGCACCAAGAAGGCCTGAGCTCCGCTGTTCATCGCACGCTGCATGTTGACCGCGTTGACACGTGTCGTCACCGGCTCCGGCTCCGTCCATTTCGGAAGCGTCGTCTTCCCTCCGTATCCTCGCACGACGCACGCCCCAGTCGTCCAGTCGATCGTCGGATTGAAGCGCTGCAGCCAATCCCTCCCCAGCAGCACATCGCAGCCGTCCAACGTCGTCGCCAACATTCTCATGCCAAACCCGAATTTGTCGCCGCACTGTATCCGAATTGTTCGCGCTTCATCTCGGATGGCTAGTGGTGTCCCGTCCACCAGCCTCGCATCAATCTCCGGCAGTCACCTGGTCAGCTTCACCCCTATTTTTTTGGCCGTTGACAGGTTGACGAGACTGTGGCTCGCCCCACCGTCAACGAATAATTTTATTTTATAACCGTTAACCCTCCCCACCACCAGTAGAGGGTAGTCCACGTGTTCACCCACGTTATTCGTCCGGTTCTGGTCGATAGCTCTGATCGGTACCACGACCCGGTGTGGATGGTGATTGTCGGGCGACAGGGTCTCGTCAGTAGGTGGCCCTTCTGCTACTGACTCACATCTTTTCCCGACCCTTCTCCGTCGTTCTTCTTCCCCTGCTTAAGCCTCGGGCAGTCTTTTTTCAGGTGGCCCAGCTGGTTGCATTGAAAGCACGGCCCAAGGGCTCGGCTTGGTGCATCCACGCCGTTGATCGTGGGCTGCTGAGTCGATCCACGAAATCGAGGGCCCTCCCGGGAGCTCGATCTCGCCCACTGCATCAGCGCATCCGTTGACTCGGCTTCCCGGACGGCGTCGTTGAAGCTGCGTGGCCGGGTTCGTCGGACCTCGTACTGTATCTCGTATTTCAGGCCCGCCACGTAGCGATCCAACCGCTCCGCATCGCTCATGTCGTCCACTTGGTCCGCCAAGTTGCAGAATTTGCTGGTGTAGTCTTGGACCGAAGCCAACTGCTTCCAGGTACGCAGCTGCATGCGAGCAGAATCCGAGGCGGATATGTGCTCGAATCTGGTTCGCAAGGCGGCGCCCCACTCCTTCCATGTGCGTATCGTGGCCGTCCCGAAAATTGATGTTGCCTGATGCGTGACAGGTGTTGAAGTCCCGTCGTTCGCACGTGCTATTCCTGCCGAAGTCCCTTCGTGCTGCAGCGTTCGCCTCCACCACTTTAGCGCTGGTCCTCGCAATAGTGAAACTGCGAAATTAATGCGGGTGGCATCGTCATAAATCATGGCAGCATTAAAAAACACCTCCACGCCGAACAACCATGCAGAAACAGTGACGAACTTGTCGCTCGGGTTGAACGGGGGCGGGTTTGTCGGCTTGATTTTCACGAAAGCCGTTGCTGCCATCGGGGCCGTTGGCATCGCTGCTGGCGTCGCCGTTGTTGTCACTGCTGCACGTGTCGGTGCTGCGCGCGACTGTTGCGGTGACTGTTGCTGCTGCGCCTGCCTCGCCTCGTCCGCATCCATCTCGCCTTCCAGCTCGCTCCAGACCCGCTCATCTGGTGCAGTGCTGCTACTTGCGTCGTCCACGACAGGCGACTCCTGGCGCGCTTCACCACGCGCCTGGTGTAGTTCGGCGTTTTCCTTCCGAAGACGCTCCACTTCTGCAGACATAGTCTGCATGTCGGCCTGCATCATCCGGAACTATTGCATGAACTCGTTGAACTCCGCCTGGTCCATGTGTCGCAGGCTTCGTCTAACGGGCAGGGGGTGGCTAGCGATTTTTCTGACTTCGGTGAAGGCGTTAATGCTATCGTAGTCGGAGTGGAATAATCAGATCTATTCCACGGGCCGACCGCTTAACAGCCCACCAAGTCTATCGCTCCCCTTCTACAAACTACCCCGGAAACGCGAGGGTAACCTAGGAAAGTAGCTCTGATACCAAGTGTTATAAATTGTGAAAGAAGAGAGTGCGCAGAACTCAATAATGCGGAAGTGATTACAACATATGAGCACACAACGAGGCCTAGGACTAATATAGCGAGGTTGGCTAGGCCGAGGTCGCGGGGTCGCGGTGATGGTTGGGTGCAGGTTCGGGGTTGGAAAACCCGAAGGCGACGCGGTGGTGGCTCGGAAGGCGAGGTCGGCGTGTCAACAAGACTAGGCAAGAATGGTGCATTGAATGAAACAGTTGGGTACAAGTAGCAAACCCTAGTTGGGGTTGTACCCCATATTGGCTACCCCACTACAGCCTACCAACATGTAACACATTACAATTTAACACACCCCCATAGGCAAAGTGGGGGAGAACAAAGGGTCACAAGACCAGTCCAGCAAAGCAACGCAAGCCCAGGGTGGATCACAACGTCACCACACTCCGAGCACAAGCAAAGGCCACAAGGCCAGTTCACATGCAGTGCTAGATATAGTACAAGACAAGCAACACAGTGATCAAAACCTAGCAAGCAAGCAACAAGATATATATAAAGTACAGTACAAAGAAAGTCAAGCAGTAAGCAAATGAGGGAATGTGGACACAAGGCCTAAAGAAGTACAGTGCCGCTGATGATCACTAGGCGGGAGCGCCTTGGTGAAGATATCAGCAGTGTTGGCCTTCGAGTCCACGTACACAAGCCGAAGCTGACCGCGCTGCTGCAGCTCTCGAGCAAGAAAGTAGCGAAGAGCAATGTGCTTCGTCCTGTGCTCCAGTCTGTGCTCCTGACACAAGGCAAGGGCCGCCTTGTTGTCGCCGTACAGAACTGGAGGAGAACTAGGCCGCTCTCCCAAGTCAGTCAGCAGGTAGGTGAGCCAGCGTAACTCCTGTGCAGCCATGGCCGTGGCGTAGATCTCAGCCTCACAACTAGAGCTGAGAACAGAAGAAGAGCGGGTGGACCGCCACGAGACAGAACCAGAGCCAAGGCTGAAGGTGTAACCCTGCGACGACCGCTGCGTAGCCAGGTCGTCCACCCAAGAAGCGTCCGAGTGACCAGTGAGGACAACTCTGTCGCGTCCTCCAAGCACCAGCCCCATGCCTGATGTACTGCACAAGTAACGCAGCACCCTCTTAGCAGCCTCCCAGTGCTCTCGCCTGTGTCTCCCAGGCGCAACGTAACGAGCAAGGATGCTAAGAGGGTACGCGAGGTCAGGTCGCGTGCAAGTCATCAGGTACATGAGGCAGCCTACAAGCTCTGGGTACGGGCCACTCGGCTCTACGGACTCGTCCGAAGGTGGAGCTGAGAGCGAGTGGCTGGTAGCCAGAGGTGTGGCCTGTGGTGAGGAGAACTGGAAGCCGAAGCGCTGAAGGACCTGCTGCACCATGTGTGACTGAGTCAGGGTAATGGTGCGGCGTGCTCTGTCCCGGGTGATCTGCAAGCCAAGGTAGCTACGCAGCTCACCCAAGTCAGTGCAGGTGTGTCTCTTCTGCAGCTCCGACTTCACACGAGCGAGTGCCTCAGTGTCAGCAGTAGCAAAGACCAAGTCGTCGACGTACACGAGGATGTAGAACGGCGGCAGCGACGTGTCTGTGCGCAGGAACAGTGACGGGTCAGCAGTGGAAGGAGCAAACCCAAGGGCCGCAAGTGTAGTCCTCAGTGTGTCGTGCCACTCGCGTGGCGCCTGGCGGAGACCGTAGACTGGCCGCCGGAGGCTCCACTGGGTACCAGGAGGAAACGACCCAGTAAAGCCAGGTGGGCGGCGCAGCCAGATCTCCTCGTGCAGGCTGCCCTGCAAGAACGCTGTGCTGAAGTCAAGAGAGTGAAGCTCGTAGTCACGCTGAGCGGCAACGTGCAGCAGAACCCGAAGAGTGGTCATCTTCGGGGTGGGGGAGAAGGTCTGGAAGAAGTCAACCCCCTGACGCTGACTGAAGCCTCTAGCAACGTAACGAGCCTTGAAGACAGGTGGAGAACCTGGCGGCCGCTTCACCCTGAAAATCCACATGCCATCGACGATGTTCGCCCCAGGAGGGGGAACCTCGTCAACGTAGGTGCCTGTGGACTTCCAGGATGCCATCTCTGCGTCCATGGCTGTCTGCCACTGAGAGGAGCAGGGACCCGAGATCGCCTCTGCGTAGGTGCGCGGAGTGGGGATGTCTAGTGCATCCGGGTCTCCCTCAGGGGCAAGCAGCCAGGCCACGAGATGAGGTACAGCAGCCGCAAGAGAGTCAAGGTCCTCCTGCCTGTCCTCAAGGACGTCCGTGCCAAGAGCACACTCACCCCCGACGGACGGAGGACAGACAGACTCAGACTCAGCAACAAGACTGGCGGCGTAGTCTAGACGACAGGCAGCAGCAAAGTCGACAAGCTCAGCGACCAAGGCAGACGCAGCAGCAGACTCAAAAGACGGGTCAGTGACAACAGTGGCGAGAAGACGGGTAACAGTAGGGTGGGCAGCACGAACACTGTCAGACTCAGGGTCGGGAACGTCAGGAAGAGAAGACGCAGGAGGAGACGGTAGGGGGACACGCTGTGGACCAGTGGAAGGACGAAGGGCCATAATGTGCGTGCCAGGAACAGGAGGAGGACGCGGACGCGCGACACGACGACCAGTGGGACCAGTGCGCGCAGTGCGAGCAGTGCGAGTAGCGCGGACAGGCGAGGCAGGACGAGACACAGGCTCACGACGCTCCGTAAGCGAGTCCGGCTGTGCAGTGTAAGGCACAGGAGCAGGGAGGGGGGAGCCAGGCTGGAGGGGAAGGCCAGTGGAAGACGGGAGGGAAAGAACCTGGCGAAGCACCGTGTCAGGCGGTGGCAAAGCCGACGGCGACGGTGGAGCGAAGAACAGTCGCGACGGCGGAGCTCCGCCAGCACCTCCAGCACCCGCAGCACCAGTACCAGCACCCCCCGCCGCAGCACCCCCAGAGCCGGCGACGTCAGCACCAGAGGCCCCAGCAGCGGCAGACCTCCCCTCGCCAGCACCTCCAGAACCAGCAGGACCAACACCTCCAGGACCGTCAGCTCCAGTGTCGTCAGCTCCAGCAGCTCCAGCACCTCCAGGAAGAGCACCCCCAGAGCCGGCAGCTCCAACTCCGCTAGGACCGTCAGCTCCAGAGGCCCCAGCTCCAGCAGCTCCAGCCTCAGTGCTCCCAGCCCCGGCAGCTCCAGTACCCCCAGTACGAGCACCTCCAGGACGAGCAGCTCCAGAACCTCCAACTCCAGCGGGACCACGAGGAAGGCGAAAGCGCTGGACGTACCAGTCACGAAGCTGCTGCTGTGTGAGAGGCTCCCGGAGAGACGGCTCAGCACCCCGAACCGGAGCACCCCCAGACGCAGCAACCCCAGGCTCCGTAGGCTCAGTCGCAGCACCCCCAGGCTCAGGACCCCCAGACTCAGCACCCGAAGGCTCAGTGCACCCAGGCCCGGCAGCTCCAACCCCGCTAGCACCGCCAGCTCCAGCAGCTCCAGCCTCAGTGCTCCCAGAACAACCAGCCCCGGCAGCTCCAGTACCTCCGGTACGAGCACCTCCAGGACGAGCAGCTCCAGAACCTCCAACTCCAGCAGGGCCACGAGGACGGCGAAAGCGCCGGACGTACCAGTCACGAAGCTGCTGCTGTGTGAGAGACGGCTCAGCACCCCGAACCGGAGCACCCCCAGACGCAGCAACCCCAGGCTCCGCAGGCTCAGTCGCAGCACCCCCAGGCTCAGTACCCTCAGGCGCAGCACCCCCAGGCTCAGCACCCCCAGACTCGGCACCCCCAGGCTCAGTACACCCAGGCTCCGTACACGCACGCTCAGCACCCCCAGTCGCAGCACCCCCAGGCTCAGCACCCCCAGGCTCTGTACTCTCAAGCACCGTACCCTCAGCTCCAGCACCCTCAGTCCCAGCACCCGCAGCCCCAGCACCCCCAGGCCCAGCACCCCCAGGCTCAGCACCCCCAGGCTCAGCACTCCCAGCAGCACCACCCGCAGCAGCACCTGAGTCACCTGTGACCTCGACAGGCTCAGCGACGGGAGGAGGGTCTACCTGAGAGACACCTGAAGGAGCAGGACCCTGAGGGGTTAGGGGGTCTACCGGAGGGGGACCAGGAGCGAGGAAAAGCGGCGGGGGAGGGAGGGGGGCAGTGCGGTAGGGGAAGAGACGGTAAAAAGGGACCGACTCGTCAAAGGTGACGTCCTGAGAGGCGAAGACCCGGCGCGAGGTGGGGTGGTAAAACTGCCAGCCAGGCGCGTCAGGGACAAAGCCAAGGAAGACACAGGGGACAGCGCGGGCGGAGAGCTTGTCCGCGGTGGTATCGCGAACAAAGGCACGAGAACCCCAGACCCGGAAACGCGACGCATCGCCAACCTTCCCCGTCCACAGCAGTGTGGGCGAGGTCTCCGGCAAGGAGACACGGGGCCAGAGGTTGAGCTGATGCGTGGCGTACCGGACCGCAAACGGCCACAGAAAATGGGGGGCAGCCACATGGACCATGGAGGTACGAGCGACCTCCATGACCAAGCCAATGCGGCGCTCAGCAATCCCATTCTGCTGCGGAGAGGCCGGAAGCGTGAACGACTGGGTGATGCCGTGCTCCGCACAGTAGGCTGCCAAGAGGTCGGAGGAAAACTCACCACCTCTGTCAGAGTGCAGACGTAGGACGGGAAACTCTGTCCCGAACCGCCGGCGGAGCTGGAGACGAGCAGCGCGGATCCAGGGGATCAAAACAGTAGGGACCTCACCCTTGGTGCGCAAGGGGAAGACCGTGGTGTAACGCGTGTAGTCGTCGACGACCAGCAGGAAGTACCGCTCGTGGTCCTGTCCACGGACGCGGGCTGGGCCCCACACGTCCAAGTGGAGAGTCTGCAAGGGAGCCTCTGTGGGAGGGAACGAGGAGGAGTGAGGAGCGGCGCGCTGCCGCCCCTCGACACAGGGAAGACAGGGAGGAGCAGGCAAGGGTGGGAGGGGAGGGAGAACCCTGGGAAGACCAGAGACAAGGACACGACGGTGCATGCTGCGAAGGCGCTGCACCGAGGGGTGACCAAGGCGGTGGTGCCAAAGGAGGGTCTCGTGCGACAAGGCGCGACACAAGCAGGGGGCCGACAGCTGACCTGACGCAGACGCAGACGCAGCTACCTGAGGGGACTTAGTGGTCAGTGTGTACAGGCTTGAGCCAGGCTCACAGGTGAAAGTGGCCAGGTGTCGGCCCGTCCGAGCACACGTACAGTGAGTCACCCGCTGACGCGCAGGAGTGAACTGGTCAACCCCCCCATCCTGGAGGTCAGCTCCACTCACCAGGTTCGTAGAGAACGAGGGGAGGTAGAGACCTGACAGCAAGCCAGACGGGGCGGCCGGACACGGCAGAACCGTGGAGTAGTGGGCAAGGACTGGCACCCCAGAGGGGTCGGCCAGGGAGACTGCAACCGGCCGACGAAGCGGCGTAAGTGTGGTGCAGTCGCGAAAGAAGGAGCGGGAAGCTCCTGAGTCAAGGGTGAAGGTGTGCAGGGTCGCAGCAGGCGAAGAACCAGAGAGGGCAGACTCACCAGGACCTGGAGCAGCAGCCTCACCAGCACCTAGAGCTGGAGACGCAGTAGCACCTAGAGCAGCAGCCTCACCAGCACCTAGAGCAGGAGACGCAGTAGCACCTAGAGCAGCAGCCTCACCAGTACCTAGAGCAGCAGGCGCGATACCTGGGTCAGGCGGCGCACACAGGTAACAGGCACGGTCAGCACTAGTAGGCAATGCATACATGGCAGTGAGAATAGCATCATAGTCAAGAGCAAATATATCTACTCTCTGCCTAAGTAGCTCCACCCAGTCGGGGAGCTCAGCCCCGTCGCCAAACTCGGTGCGCCAGGCGTCGCTCAGACGGGCGAAGCAGCGGGACTGCGTGTGACTAGGTGTCCCGCAAGGCTGACCAGTCCGAGCACCAGTGCGAATGACGTAAGAGCAGCGAACAGAACTGAGAGACCCTCTACTCTGAGCGTACCACTCACGAAGCTGCTGGGGCGTGCGAGACTCGCGTGGACGACAGTGTAGCTGCATCTGGCCACCGCCAGTAGCAGCAGCAGCAGCAGTAGTGGCAGCAGTAGCAGCGCGGCCACCCCTACAACCCCAACTAGCGGACCACTCACGCAGCTGCTGGGGCGTGAGGGACTCACGCGGACGTCGCTGGGGCTGCATCTGGCGTCGGCCAGTAGCAGCAGGTCAGGCAGGCAGGCAGGCCGGCGGCGCGGCCGCGTGCTAGCAAGGCAGGGGCTCACCAGTAGCAGGAAGAGCAGGCTCTCACCGGGCGAGCAGGGCCGGTGCTCGGCGGACGGCGGCAGGGTCAGCGTACGACGGCGGCGACAGCAGGGCCGTGGCAGCGGTTTACAGTGAAGGGCCGGATCGAGTCAGCGGCAGGGCAGGGCCGGGTCGTGGCAGCGGCAGGGCAGGGCCGGGTCGTGGCAGCGGCAGGGTGGGGCCGTGGCGGCGGTAGGGTGGCGCGAGCCGCTGCCGGGGGCCGTGCACTGGCGGGTAGGGCGCGGCGCGGGCCGCGGACGCGCCGCGCGGACTTGGGGCGAGCTGCGCGGGGCAGCGGCGGGCCGCGCGCGCGTCGCGCGGGCTCGGGACGGGCTGCGCGGGGCAGCTGCGGGCCGCGCGCGCGTCGAGCGGGCTCGGGACGGGCTGCGCGGCAGGCAGCGCGACGGCGGGCAGCGCGGCGGGCAGTGCGACGGGCGGGCAGCGCGGCGGTCGGGCAGCGCGGCGTGCAGCGCGACGGGCGGGCAGCGCGGCGAGCGGGCAGCGCAGCGGGCTGCGCGACTGGCGGGCGACGCGGCAGGCAGCGCGACGGTGGGCAGCGCGGCGGGCAGCGCGACGGGCGGGCAGCGCGGGCGCACGAGGGCGCTAACGAGGGGCGCACGAGGGCGCTAACTGGGGCGCGTGAAGGCGCTAACGAGGGGCGCGCGAGGGCGCAGCGAGGGCGCGCGAGGGCGCTAACGAGGGCGCGCGAGGGCGCTAACGAGGGCGCACGAGGGCGCAGCTAGGCTAGGGCACGGGGTAGCGTGGTAACCGCATGCGAGCGGTGGTGGGCCCTAAAAAAACGGTCGGTAGGTCCTAGGGACCTCCTGCTCTGAATACCATGTCAACAAGACTAGGCAAGAATGGTGCATTGAATGAAACAGTTGGGTACAAGTAGCAAACCCTAGTTGGGGTTGTACCCCATATTGGCTACCCCACTACAGCCTACCAACATGTAACACATTACAATTTAACACGGCGGACCGAGTCTGGTTTTCCGAAAACCGGGGTTGTACGCGTACAGTGTGACCCAGTAAGGAATCCGGAAAATTCCTTACAGTTTTCCTTACTTTGCACCCCTACTTGCGTACATTACTATTTCCGCCACACTGTGCACCGTTGCCACTCGCAACACTCTCCTCGACCACATTCCCGCCACTACACCCGTCGCAACCCGACCGCACGGCTCAGCTGGTAACCCACGCAACGGGCCTCCGCTTCGACATTTCTCGACCTCAGTCCCGACCTCAGTCACCGGCCCGTCGCGCACCTCCCACACCTCGTTACCGTTACCACTGTGACATTCGCTATAATTCTCGCTCATGTCTTCGCTCAATGGACTGTCTTGCTTCGATAGTGCAATTCTCGCTCGCTCGCTCAATTGCACTCGTAACAAATTTGAATATATATTTGCACATCCATCTCGGGTCACGTGCATAACATAATCAAGAACATACAAATTGACACTGCCATATGGGTGGTCAACGACACAAATGATGTATCCTCAACATAATCAACAGAGGAACAACTGATGTCTATTTACAAAAACATAATAAATGGGGTTTCTCCCTCTTCAACAGGTGTATCCTCCACTTCCGATTCCTTAGCTGCATGACAAGAGCTGCACTTTGGCCCCCTTGTTTCAACAGCCTTCATGCAGTTCGCGCTAGCCTCCCCATCCATGCTCCTGGTAGTTCCCACCATTTCTCGTCTTTTAGCTTCCTCCTCACTCCTCTCCTGAGCAGCCAGCTGCAGCTTGAGCCGCTTATTCTCCTCTGCCAGCTGCTGGCAAAGCCTCCTCAGCCCCTCAAGCTCCGCCTCTGTCTGCTTCACCTTGGTGCGCGCCCGCCGGTTCTGAAACCACACCTCCACCTGCCGCACCCGCACTCCCAAACTCTTCGCCAAACCCGCCTTCTGACGCGGCGTCAGATGTGGATGCTTCTTGAAAAAATCCTCCAGCATTGTTAACTGCTCCCTCGTAAGCCGCATTTTCTTTTTGTTGCCATTCGTCTCGGCACCTCCCTCCCCTTCCCCCTCTCCCTCCCCCTCCGCATCAGCAATCTCCCACTCCCCCTGACCCTCCATGAACGCCCCACCGCTTTCCTTACCTTCCCCTTCCTCATCCGAGCTTCCACTCAACCGGAACTCTCCAGCTACTTCTGGACTGAACACCCTAGGCTTGAATCCTGCTTGGGGCGAGAACAGAGCCCCAAAGCTTTTACCAGCGGACCCGCTGGTGGGGAACGGCGCGTTCGATGCTCTACGCTCCTCACCATCAGCCGTATCCCAAGATTTCCGCTTCAGCGATGCGCGTTCGGTGTTCCCTGGTTTCCCAAACGCGCCAGTTCCCCCGAATCCACGCGCCTGCGGGCTACCAGGCGCAGCGGCGGCCGCAAGGGACCCGGCCGCGATGTTCAGATCGCGGAGGCTGGCGCGCGGACCCTCCGCCGATGGGGAGTTCCGCGGATTGAGCCACGCAGCCGCGGATGTGGTTTGAGGGGCGCCCACTGCGAGGGGAGGATAGATTGACGTGTACGGTGGCGCATCATGCGCCGCAAAGGACGGCGCGTCTGACGCGAAAGTCGGTCGCACGGACGATGAGGGGAGGAGAGTCGCACCGCCCTCCGCCGCGTTGAGAAGCTGGGCGAGAGGTCCGCGAGAGCCAGGAGATGCGGCGACGAGGCGCGCGATCTGAAGCAGCGCAGCGGCCTGATTGGAGTCTGACAACGCTGTGTTCTTCGAATTTGTCGTAGCATCCGCCATGTCAGCGGATGTCGCACCTCTGGTTGCGCCTGTCGTCGCCAGCGACGGCAGCGTCGGTGCAACGATGCCGACGGGAAGCGCAGATTGGCGCGCAGAGCGGAAGTCGGAATTGGCAGCGGCTGCAGCGGCGGGAGATGCGGCGCAGGTTGACGCGAGCTGCTGTAGCAGCGACGACACAAGCACGGCGTTTGGAGCTAGCGAGCCGAACTGCTGCTGCTGCTGCTGCTGCGGCGGCGGCGGCGGCGGTTGAAGCCTCTCAGCCGCAACGGCTGGCTCTGCTTGCTGCTGCAGCCGCTGCAAAAGCAGCTGGAGCTGCTGCTGCTGTTGCTGCTGCTGCTGCTGCTGCTGCAGTCGCTGCTGTTGTTGCTGCATTTGTTTGTTCTGGCAAGACGAAGAGGGTTGAAAAGGCGCCTCTCGATGGTGGTTCAAGCCGAGCTTCTCCGAGGGTTTCGAGTCGAAACTTCGCGCGCTGCAGTCCGTGACGTCGCTAGACGCGCGAGCCTGCTCCAGAGCGTCTCTACTGCCTCTCGAAACTCCAGGATTCGCTCCTGAAGCTCTCAGAGCAAGGTTTAAGACCAAATCGTTGTGAGCGTTTGCGCCGAGGTGATTGGCAGGAATTGACATTCTGTGAGTGAAGAGCAAGTGCTTATTGGCACGCGAATGGCGGGGAAGAAGCGAGAAACGGTGGAGCAAAACGGGCTTAGTGATTTCAGAGTTCGCGTGAGGAATATGCGAGCTCCACTACAGAGGAAGAGCTTTTGAATCGGAAATGCGGCTCGCAATTCAAGTGGTAGGGAACACAGTTGAATGGGGATGCGAGGGCCTGTTCTAACTGTGGAAGTTGGTGTCACCTGTTTCTGGACTTGGCCGCTGCTCTGCGCGGGGGTTCAGACATTCCACATGGCATGGCGATTCGAGAAGATCGTTTGGTACTGTATGTGTGGATCTGGGTCCCCGTGGTTCCGTTTTGAGGCAAGATACAGCGTGGCAGGTAGCTGATTGGTTGATAACATGCTCATGATAAGGTCGCCGACATGGATGCCTGAACGAGACACCACCAACCACATGACAGAGCCCTCAGCAAAATGGGTTTTGATTGGCCGCATGTCCAGCGAAGTCGGTGCAATAGCGGGCGGCAGTGTGTTTCCTGCAAATCAATGAAGATGTACAGTACATACGAATGGATGGATTGAAGCCTGTTTGTCGGTTAGAAATCAGCAGCGACAAAAAAACAAGAAACGGCGACGAATCAACGAGGAACTGTTGCAATGCCAAGGCTTTCACCTCCCACCCAACTGGCCTTGTTGGCCAGCTGGAATGGCAACATTTCAATGCTGGCAAGTCGCGACGAGGGAGAGAGACGGAAGAGACAAGACTGCTGAAGATTAGCGAGCATCCTTGCGTCATCAGGCTTTGCATCCCGACAAAAGCATTAAAATTTTGTAGTTTCGAGGAAATTAAAAGAAGACGCAATCAGTTTCAAGCCCAACCAAGCGTGCGGAAATATGCTGGCAAGTAGGGCATCATCAGCTGCCACGTGGAGTTTGTCTTTGTGGGTGTGGATGGAGCTTCTAATGTGCTGTTCAACCTCAAATGGTTCATTGTAAGTCGCCCTGCGATGGAGACACTCACAACCTCTGACATACGTTACGTTCATGTAAAAATAGAGAACTGTGAGCCTTACTTAAATCACATACCTACCATAAACCAAAGGGGTAGAACATGCCAAGAAATCTATTTTATAACATTTAGAGGTTATAGTATCTGATGTAAAACAGGATTTTTACTCCAACATCCTCCATATCCACCATTTTGTTTCCTGATCTATGCATTTTTTTTACAGGTCTTGCAGAAGTGATTGGGAGTGTAACGTGGTCTAGGCCTTCCTTACCAGATAACGACTTTTCTCCTGGCGAAGACAATGTTTCAAGCCACCCATGCCTGGAAGGTTTGAAGCCCACTCACCATTCAAAACGCTGGGTTTGGGGTGTAGCATAGACGTAGTTAGGAGCGTAGCGCGGCGAAGTGTAGCTCAGGCGTCAGGAGCGTGGCGCGAGGCATCGGGGAATCGAATCGCGGCGAGTCGAATTGTGACGTGTCGACTCGAGGGAATTCATGGCGGCCGCACCCCTCGCCGCTGCCGAAACGGTAGCATCGCCCGTCGCATTATTCGCGCTGGACTCGCGAAGACTTCTTATTCCGTACAAGTGCGTTACCCTGTTACCACGAAAAGCGCCGCTTTCTCACACGTATTCCATAGTCGCTATGCCTCGCTATAGTCACTTTTCTGGCGCTGGTTATCCCTCGACGAAAGCCTTGCGATTCCACGTGTCAGCGAGCGGGAGTGACGTGGACGGACCTTCGCAGCGCGTCGGCTCTAGGCGACGCGGTAGGCCCCGGAAGAACAAATTCCCGGAGGACGAAACTTCGAGGGAAAGCTCCGCAGGATCGGAAAGTTCGCTGAGCGTTCCCAAGAGTGGCGACGAAGTTTCCTGGTCGGAGAGCTCTGACGAATTCAGCGGGTCTGACGGCGAGGGTTCAGGGTTTCAGAGGGCCTTAGCGGTTCCAGAAGACAGTTTCGACCAATCAGGCTTCGTTAACTCGCGCGAGCAGTTCGAGGAAGCTTCTGTTGAAATCGTGACTGTATCGGGCAGGGCGTCGGAGGACGACTCGGGAGAGATCGTGACTGTATCTGACGTTTTTTCGAGTTCGGATGACAATAATGAGGGCTCGGATGTAGATCGTCAAGACTATGACGAGGGATCGGCAGAAGCTGATTGGTCCAACGGAAACGAGGATCAGCCGAGCGGTAGCGCTGCTGGGGGTAGCAGGGCGGTGGGGGGGCTCCCCCCTCCAACGTGGCGACAAAATCTGCCGCCCTCTCCGCCGCCCGCGCCTGCGGGCCCCAGTCAGGTGGTTTGCGTAGGGGAGGCGGTTCGGGAATTCGTTCCCGTTGTGCGCCGCAGCTCGCGGCAAGCCCCTGACGAGATATTTGCCACGTGGCGCAATCTCCAGTGGGTGCCTCCGGATTTCGCGCGCGCCCCGGGCGGGCCGGCGTGCCAGGTGGCGGTCGCGCTGGCTCGGCTGAATGCTGACGTGGCGTTCGTGGGAGCAGTAGGGGATGACGAGGCGGGGCAAGCATTTTTGGAAATCCTGGACGCGAATGGCGTGTCGACACGTGGCGTGGAGATGCAAGCTGGATTAAGAACCGGAGCAAAGCTAATTTCGCTGGAAAAAGCGCAAGCGCAAGAAAATTATGAAGAATCAACGGCGAGAGAGGAGTTAGAATTGCGAGAAGGAGAGGTGCTTAGAGGGGGGGTGGTGATTAAAAAGAGCAGCAGCGGGTCGAGTAAGAGTGCGGGCACTGCATGGCGTGTCGGCTTCCCATTGGCCGAGGAAGCGCGTGACGTGGCAGGTCGAGAGGAGGAAGAAGGGGAGAACGAGGAGGACGAAGAGGAGGAGGAGAGGAAGGAGTCAAGAGAGGGGAGGGGGGATGGGGAGCGGCGAGTAAAGGGGCTGGCAGTGGCGGCGGCAGCATCTGGGGGAGGTGTATCTGAGGACGCAAAGGACGTGCTCAGACAGGTGTGTCTATGAGATGCGTATTACTGTCACAGACAGCCTCAACATGTGAGGCTGCCTTAAAGGCCACACCCAGAATTACCGAGTCGGGCGTGAAACTGTCACCACTTTCACGCGATTGGTCGAAATTTTTGAGTGGTTTTTGGCTGCGATTGGTGTTCGATTTTCCCACCGAACCTCCTCTTGGGGTTTTTCCGAACCTAGAATTTCGGGGTTAACTTTGTTGTGTAGTTCGGGCTTTGGCCTTAAGGCTGCAGATTCCAATCAGCATTGTGTGCTCGTGGGCCTCATCAGCATCAGATCCGAGAGTAATCTGCATCTCTGCTCTCGGCAGTTCTCTTGGTCCCTTCTTCTCTCATCATCTCAGCAGACCTTTCAACCGCATCCCACTCCTTTCGTCTCCACACCCGATTCCTCCTTTTCAGGCGTCGTGGATTCACTGCACCTCCATGTCTCTCGCCACTCCTTCCGACCGCACTGCACTCCTCGCCGCGTTAGACGCCGCAGGCTGCCACCCACTCGCCTCCTCCTCTTCCTCCCCACCACCTTCACACTCCCTCACACCCTCCTCCCTCCACTCCTCCCCCCACTCCTCCCCCCACTCTCCCCCCTCCTCCCCGCGCCTCTTTCTCGACGTAAACCTCCCCCTCTGCCTTTGGGCCTCCCGGGCCTCAGCCTTGGCAGCGCTGGATCCGGTTTGGCGCCGAGCCTCGGTGGTAGAGGTGTCCCGTGCGGAAGCTGAGTTCCTGGTTGGGGAGGAGCGGTTTTTTGCGGCGGCGGCAGGCTCGGGTGCGATATGCTTCGGACTCGTACCTGACGCTGAGGGGGGAGAGGGAGGAGGGGGAGGGCGAGGGCGTGTATCACTGGAAGCCGGAGGAACTGGCTGGGCTGTGGCATGACGGCATGGAGTTGCTGTTGGTTACCCATGGCACCATGCAGGTATGACAGGATGGAAGGTTGGAAGCATTGAAGTATGCAGGTATGAGGTCAGGGGTAGAAGGGGGAGGGCGTGTATCACTGGAAGCCAGAGGAACTGGCTGGGCTGTGGCATGACGGCATGGAGTTACTGTTGGTGACTCATGGCACCATGCAGGTATGAAGAAAATGCTTTGTAGGACCATGGAAGAGAGAAGTTAAGCGTTGTTGTGTGCAGATGGGTATGGAAATGGCACTGTGCAGGTATGGCAGCATGGGGGTGCATATGTGTTTCTCCATGTCGAACGGGGGAATTGCTTGGCATGGCATGGCATGGCATGGCATGGCATGGCATGGAATGGCATGGCATGGAATGGCATGGCATGGCATGGCATGGCACGGCAGTTCAATGCAGGTTCACTCTCCTGAAGGTTTATTGTTCATGAATTTCCTGATTCCACCCGCTCCTCCCTGCCAGGTCCATTACTATGGAAGGGGCTTTCACGGATGGGTGGAGGGCACAGAGGACGTGCTGATTGCTGCCATGACGTGCGACCGAGCTGGGTCGGGGGATGCCCTTGTGGCAGGTGAGTGGTCCTTGTAACAAGTGCGTATACAAAGGAGGCACTGGATGGAAGGGGGAAGTGTGGGTGGAGGGCACAGAGGACGTGCTGATCGCCGCCATGACCTGAGACCGAGCTGGGTCGGGGGATTGTATCAACAGAGATTGAAAGGGGAAGATCGGGGAATGGGGAAGGAGGGGAAAGGGAGAGCAGTGGGTGGAGGGCACATAAGACGTGCTGATTGCTACAAAGATCGAGCGTGGTCGGGTGATGCGCTTATGGCAGGTGTGTTCTTATATGATTAAAAGGGGGAGCCAAGGGGGACTGTTAAGGAGGGGTAAAGGAGTGGAGTGGGTCGAAGGAACAGAGGATGTGCTTATTGATAGCAGTATGACATGGCATCTATGATTCTTTTGAGGCGCCTCAAAAGGAACAGAGGATGTGCTTATTGATAGCAGTATGACATGGCATCTATGATTCTTTTGAGGCGCCTCAAAAGGAACAGAGGATATGCTTATTGATAGCAGTATGACATGGCATCTATGATTCTTTTGAGGCGCCTCAAAATGAACAGAGGATGTGCTTATTGATTGCAGTATGACATGGCATCTATGATTCTTATCCCCGACTGCCCTCGTTCTGTGCCTCCTTTCACCCTCCCCCTTTCTCACCACCCGTACAATTCCCCTCCGCCAGGTCTCCTGCGCAAGCTCTCCACCAACCCCTCTATTCTAAGCGACCCCGATGCGCTGGAGAGGGCCATTCGCTTTGCCATTTCCGCCGGAGTGATCTCCTCGTGGACTACCGGGGCTGTCAGGAGCTTTCCCTCCGAGGAAGCCGCGCAGAACCTCACCGAGCAAATGTTTTTGCCTTCCATGATTTGAGCTAAACGTAATGGTTACTTGAATGCTAAAAATCCCCTATCCAGGAAATTTTCCCATTCCTTTGGAATTACATCCCATCAATAACGAATCCATTTGACATCTTCGCCTCGAGCAGTCGTCAAGGAATTTTTCCAAGCATTGGGCTATCACCTGCTCAGATAAGAAAATGTGTGGTGCAAATATTGTCACCGAAGCCCAAATAAAGACTAACGAATCGCGTTTTGTAACGATCTCAGCTGCTTGTAATGGAGCGTCGCTAGTAGTGCAATCACTGTCCGCACCTCCACCTTTCGCGCCAAAAGGTGACAGGTCTGCCCGCCCAGCTGTACACATCACATCAAGCAGCTGTTGCCGAACCAAAACATTTTTAACTTTTGATTGCACAAGTTTTGAAGCTCTTGCAGTTTTGAGCATTTCTTCATTCATCTGCAAATGGTTGCAGTTCATCAGTTTTATCGCACTTTGGCTATCTTATTGTCCCTGAACAAATCTCCCAATTCCCATGTGGGCAGCGTATTTGAATTTACGAGATCGCACCTAACCCGGTTTCGTCCAATCGGAGAACGCCTCTCCCATACCGACTCCCATACCTCAGCTGTGTTCCCCCCTCGCCCCTCATAGCTCGTGTCTAGATTGGTTGTCGTCAGTCCTGCGAGTGGTGTGAGGTGGCTAGTGAGTGGTGCGGTGATGCCTCCGTATGGTCGCGTTATAGACGTTTATTTCTCGCGTTATTTCTCGGTTCATCAAGCGACTCGAGACGTGGCCTCTCTAGTTTCAGTTCGTCTGTACAGTTCGTTTGGGAGGAAGAGAAGAACCCTTGGGAAGAGCGTGTATGCGTTATAGCGCGTAGCGTCATGCCTAAGTCAACCTAGAATGACTTCCGTTGCGCCTTACGTAGCCGTTATTATTAATGTTATTATGACGTAGGGGCGGGTCAGGACAATGTCCCTCGCAGTGGCCCATAGCGGCCCGGTCTGCGCGATTAAAGCCGCTCGCGAAGCGACGTCGCAGAATCGACGCTTTCCTCCCTCGTCGGCTAAAATATCCGCGTTCGAGCCTCCGCCAAACCGCGCGAAATGCCTCGGTCCGAGCCTCAGGTTACGGCTCGGACCGAACCTTGGGACGCCCCTCAAGCCTTCTTCTTCCAAGCCTCTCCGCGCTCGACCCAGGAGCTCGGTGATCGTGCGAGCCGCGACGGACTTGTACCAAACCCTCGGAGTCCCTTATACCGCGAACAAACAGGAAATAAAGAAGGCGTTTCGAGAAATGGCAAGAAAGGTGCGCGAAATAGAGACAGGGACAGCCGCCAGTACTTATTGCGTCGCTTTTTATGGCTGCGACGCGTCGCATTGCGCTTTCGCCCCTTTCCGTGTATCCCCATTTTCTCCTCGCAATCGACTCACACCCCCCTCCCCTGTCCTGTTCCCTCCCCTGCCGTTCCCCCTTTCCCCCTATCCTCCCTCGCAGTATCACCCGGACGTGTCCCATGCCTCAGGTTCGGGCCGAGCCTTCCAGGCCATAGTGACGGCGTACGAGGTGCTGTCAGACGACCAGCAGCGACGCCTCTACGACCTTAGCATCCAACGCGCTGCGACTTCTAGTCGCGCTGCTGCTGCGAGTCGCGCTGCTGGGAGTCGCGCGGCTGCTAGTCGCGGCGCTACAGTTGCTCGCGGCGCGTTTGTTCGTGTTGCTGGTGTTCCCACTCGCAGCTCCGCGCGGCATTGGTCGTCCGTGTCATCTGCCACGTCGGCACACGGATCATCTGTCAGGTCAGCTTCAGAAGCACCACCGTATTCCAACATTAAAAAAAAAAAAAAAAAAAAAAAAACACACACACACACACACACACACACACACACACACACACACACACACACACACACACACACACACACACACACACACACACACACACATTTCACGTTTTTGTTGCCCTTATGACCCCAATTATCACCCCATACTTTACCCTACTCGTTAATTCGTTCTCTCCTCCCCTACCACCACACCAGCTTCGACCCTTTTGACAGGGCGTTCTCAGCCTCGGTACGGCCCTCCGCCGAGCCTGGCCCAGGTTCGGCCCGAGCCTCATCCTCGGAGTGCCCGATCTTCTCGGCATGGTACCTGCGGTGGCTGTTCCATGCGCGGTGGGCGCTGGCAGTGCAGCAGCGGGCACGGCGGGCCGCTGAGTTCAAGAGGAGAGGAGGAGCTTGGCAGGCTGCTGAGTTTGAAACCAGGAGAGGCATGAGCAGCAGGATACATGAGGAGCAGGAGGAGCAGAGACACGCGGGGCAGGATGCAGGAATGAGCAGAAGGAGGAGACCGGAGCAGGGTGGATCACATCCGTTGGTGGAGCAGGGGGGCCTGTTGGAGGCAGATGCGTACAATTCGGGATGGGTGGCTGCTGCTGCTGCTTCTGCTGCTGCTGCTGCTGACACCGGCGGTGCTGTTGCTGCGGCAGCTGCGGGTAGTTCAGGAGGAGCGGAGCAAGAGGCAACACTGCAAGGAGAGAAGTATTTTGGAGGCAGTAGGCAGCTGCGGGGCGAGCCTCGTCTCCATCACGCACCCGCCTCTCCCGCCTCGTCTCCCGAATCCGCTGCTGCTGCTGGTGGTTCTGCCCAGCACTCTAAAGCTTCAACCCTTCCTCTGGCTTCACATGCCCGTTTATTCCTCTCTTTCCTCTGCCACGCGCCTTCCTCTCTCCTCCACATCCTCCTCTCCCCGCTCCAGCCGGAGTGGCGGGCGTCTTTTGGCTCAGACCTCGTTTTCATCCTCGTTAGTGTCATCCTCGGTGTTCTTTATGGTACCAACGCTACTGTAGCATGGCTGTCGTTGGTCCTTATCCTCTCTGCGAACACAAGGCTCGGGCTGAAGGTCGCTGCAGCTGTCGCGTGGAGGCTTGGGGGAATGCCGGGCCTGTGGATCGGCGTGGGGCTGCATGCCTTGTCGTTTTTGCTGGGAATTGTGCATCATGAGGCGGTGGGAGCTTTGGCATTTGTTGTGTGGATGGGACGGCAGATCGGACAGGGGATGGGACAGGGGATGGGCGGTGGAATGGCATTGGCGCCGGCTATTCTGGTGTATTTTGTCTACAAGTGTTTGGAATTGGTTGAGATTATGTGGTTAGAATGGAGGCCATGGGTTAGCAAGAAGTGGGATATTTTTTCAAGCAGCTTTCGCCGATGGGAAGTGTATGTGGAGGAAAGTGGTGAAATAGTATATGCTAGCACTATTAGAGAGGATGTAACATCTAACAGGAGCATGGCTCCCTTATAGAATATGGTAGTGAAATTGCAGTGTTAATGTGCAGCAACGTAGTTGCTCTTGTTTATATTTATTCATTCAAATTTCGTGCAGCTGTACTTGTTCTCAACTTGGTTGTGTTTGAGGTTTGGATGGAGTCTTATCTTCCTGGTAAATAAGAGGGGTTGATTTCTTTAAAATTTCACATCGGCGGGTTTATCCTATTTTAGCGGGTACAAAATGCATGAAATCCCACCATCGAGAGAAATGCCCCACATTCCTCCTTCCCGTCGCTTTCGCCCCACATCATCCGCCGCGTTACACGGCGAGACCAAAGCGGAACAGTGCAATTCCCAGAAGATCGGAAAGAAAGTTCTCGCCGATTGACCTTACTTGTTCTTGTCGATGTGGCGTCGACGCTCCTAGCAGAGCAGATTCACCGTGAATTTCATCTTTGAGGCCCCTCAAAAGCTGCATCCATTCTTTCCCGATGTGGCGACGGTGCTCCTAGGAGCATCACCGCGAATTTAAACTTGGAGGAGGACAGTAAGGAAGAAAGAGCAGAAAGGGAGGAGGGGGAAGAGAGGGCGGAGGGGACGGAGGGGGCGGAGAGGGCGGAGAGGGAAATATGGGGGAGGACGACGGCTCTCCGTCTATCGCGGCGGAATTTGAGGGCTACGCGCGAGTTCTAGACGAAATGGTGCGTTGAGGTAGTGGGTGCAGCGGGGATTCGGGCGGTGCGGGCGATCCTTGCGATCAATCCGAGCAAGCAGGGTTTCGGGTGTGCTGAGTCGATTTTTGAGTCGACTCAAAAATCGACTCAATCCGAGCAAGCAGGGTGTCTGGTGCGCCTGAGCTTTTCACGCTCGGAACGTGGTCAACCGCGCCACCGGAAAGTGGGCAGTCGTGCGGTCATGAGGGAATTCGAGCAACGCATCTGGAAGATGCTCGACGGCGAGCGACGCAAGATCGTCGAGAAGGAGATCACTGTGCAGCACCTCGAGGTGCGATCTCACATGCAGCAAGAAGATCACACCTCGAGGTGCTGCACAATGATTTCCTTCTTGATTTCTTTGTTGCACCTGGTTGACTTATTCCTTCTTATCTCACCTCCTTCCATTTGCATCACATCGCGCTTGCAGAACGAGCGGAGGGAAAGACTGGTGAAGGCGAGCAGGGACGTGACTATACAGAGCAAGAAGATCATCTTCGCCATCCACAGGTGCGACGTGGCACATGCTGACGTGGCATTCTGACGTGGCATGGTACGGTTTCTGCCACGTCATCAACATTGATCGGCCTTTATGATCCATCTCCCTCACTGCTCTTCTCCACTCCCCTTGCACGCCCCGCCACCCCCATCCATCTGCCTCCCTTGGGCCTTCCTCCGCCCCTCCTCCCTCTGTGTCTCAGGGTCACTACCCCTGATGCCCTAACAGCAGCAGCGCAGCAGCTGGCATGTCTACGCGCCCACCACATCGCCCAGGTGGCTCTTTTTGAGGCGCCTCAAAAATTGGCAGCCCACCACATCGCCCAGGTGGCTCGTGAGGCACCCAACCCCAACCCCCCCTGCTACACCCCCCACCCCTCTCCACCACTCTCCACCTCTCTCCACCCCTCTCCACCCCCTTGTCCTCTCAGAGCCACTACTCCTCATGCGCTGGCAGCAGAAGCGCAGCAGCTGGCGGCCCTACGCACACACCACATCGCCCAGGTGGCTCGCGAGCTGCAAGCAGTGGACTACTGGCGCTTCACACGCGCTTACACGTGGGGGGTGGGTGGAGGAGGGATGGGATGGGATGGGATGGGATGGGATGGGATGGGATGGGATGGGATGGGATGGGATGTGGTGGAGTTGGATGGGTGAGGTGGGCATGGGCGCCCAGGTGGCTCAGGAACTGAGTGCAGAGGACTACTGGTGCTTCACATGCGCTTACATACACGTGGGGGGTGGGTGAAGAGGGGAGGGGCTCGTGAGATGGGATGGGTTTGGATGGGTTGGGATGGGTAGAGGGCACTGCATCCCATCAGTGCTCAGGGAACCCCTGGCATACCGTCTCAGCACTTTTTCTTCTCCTCCTCCTTTTTTTTTGTTTTTTTTTTTATTTTTTTTTCCCGTTTTGGTGCTGCAAGATTCTCCTACGTTGGAGACGTCTTTTCCACCTGCGCTCCACTCTTGACCTTCTACCCTTTCCCTCATATCTCCCTTTCCCTCATATCTCCCTTTCCCTGATTCCACGGCAGTTGCAAGAGTATGTGGAGGCAGCGTCGTTCCTGCACTTCCGCCAAACAGGCCGTTTGCTGACGCTGGCGCAGGTGAGATAAAGACGGGCGCTGGGGATGAGGTGGTGGAGCGGTGGAGGGGCGGTTGGGGAGCGGTGGAGGGGAGGGGGGGGATCTTTCTAGTGTGCCCTTCTTCCTCTGCGTCTCTCCCCCATACATCCAGCCCTGCATGAGCTGTGAGAAGGGGAAGGAGCTCTGCATCCAGCTGTGCATGAGCTGTGAGAAGGGGAAGGAGCTCTGCATCCAGCTGTGCATGAGCTGTGAGAAGGGGAAGGAGCTCTGCATCCAGCTGTGCATGAGCTGTGAGAAGGGGAAGGAGCTCTGCATCCAGCTGTGCATGAGCTGTGAGAAGGGGAAGGAGCTCTGCATCCAGCTGTGCATGAGCTGTGAGAAGCGGAAGGAGCTCTGCATCCAGCTGTGCATGAGCTGTGAGAAGGGGAAGGAGCTCTGCATCCAGCTGTGCATGAGCTGTGAGAAGGGGAAGGAGCTCTGCATCCAGCTGTGCATGATCTGTGAGAAGGGGAAGGAGCTCTGCATCCAGCTGTGCATGAGCTGTGAGAAGGGGAAGGAGCTCTGCATCCAGCTGTGCATGAGCTGTGAGAAGGGGAAAGAGCTCTGCATCCAGCTGTGCATGAGCTGTGAGAAGGGGAAAGAGCTCTGCATCCAGCTGTGCATGAGCTGTGAGAAGGGGAAAGAGCTCTGCATCCAGCTGTGCATGAGCTGTGAGAAGGGGAAAGAGCTCTGCATCCAGCTGTGCATGAGCTGTGAGAAGGGGAAAGAGCTCTGCATCCAGCTGTGCATGAGCTGTGAGAAGGGGAAGGAGCTCTGCATCCAGCTGTGCATGAGCTGTGAGAAGGGGAAGGAGCTCTGCATCCAGCTGTGCATGAGCTGTGAGAAGGGGAAGGAGCTCTGCATCCAGCTGTGCATGAGCTGTGAGAAGGGGAAGGAGCTCTGCATCCAGCTGTGCATGAGCTGTGAGAAGGGGAAGGAGCTCTGCATCCAGCTGTGCATGAGCTGTGAGAAGGGGAAGGAGCTCTGCATCCAGCTGTGCATGAGCTGTGAGAAGGGGAAGGAGCTCTGCATCCAGCTGTGCATGAGCTGTGAGAAGGGGAAGGAGCTCTGCATCCAGCTGTGCATGAGCTGTGAGAAGGGGAAGGAGCTCTGCATCCAGCTGTGCATGAGCTGTGAGAAGGGGAAGGAGCTCTGCATCCAGCTGTGCATGAGCTGTGAGAAGGGGAAAGAGCTCTGCATCCAGCTGTGCATGAGCTGTGAGAAGGGGAAGGAGCTCTACATCCAGCTGTGTATGAGCTGTGAGAAGGGGAAGGAGCTCTGCATCCAGCTGTGCTCACCGTTCCCCTTCTCACACTGCCTCCCTGCCCACGCAACTCTTCTTACTCTGCTCTCTCTCTCTCTCTCTGCACTCTGCTCGCGCAGGTGAACGGTGCATTTGAGGGCATCTTGGACCGGGATGGCCGCCCCTTCCACGTGCATGCTGCAGACTATGTGCTGGGAGTGAGTGAGGGACGGAGAGGTGAGGAAACCAGTGAGTGCTGGGGGTGAGATGGGAGAGGGTGCGAGAGAAAGAAGGTGGTTAGGCCGGCCCTTCCATGTGCATGCTGCAGACTATGTGCTGGGGGTGAGTGCGGGAGGGCGAAGAGGGGTTGCGCGTGGGGGGTTGTTAGTGGGTGATGATAGTTGAGGTGATAGTAGGAGCGGCCCTTCCACGTGCATGCTGCGGGCTATGTGTTGGGAGTCAGTACAAGGGGGTGAGGGAGGGAGTGAGAGAGTGAGGGAGTGAGAGAGTGAGGGAGTGTGGCATTATTTGTGGGTAAGTGGTCTGTCCGTGAGTGGATTAGTCTTCGAGAGGAGTATCCGAATATTACACCACAAAATATGGATATATGTACGTGTATAATACGTCAACCCCTTCCCTCTCCTCTCCTCCAGCTGGCTGATTTGACCAGTGAAGTAATGAGGCTAGCTGTGTCCAGCCGTGCTGCTGCTGCTGCTAGATTCCCCCTCCCCCCCCACTCCCCCCACTCCCCGCCCTCCCCTCCCTCCCGCATCCAGCTAGCAGATCTGACGGGTGAAGTAATGAGGCTAGCTGTGTCCAGCCGTGCTGCTGCTGCTGGTGACGGTGCTGGTGCTGGTGCTGATGCTGGTGGTGCTGCAGGCGGTAATGAGGGATCCAACCGGAAGGGGTACAACAAAAGAGGGAAGAGGCCACGGGAGAAAACCGAGGCTCGATTGGAGACTCGAGACACCGAACCTGCTGCTGCTGCTGCCGAGCCTGCTGCTGCTGCTGCCAAGCCTGCTGCTGCTGCCGAGCCTGCCGCTACTGCTGAGCCTGCGGCAGAGTCCGGGGAGGGCGGAGGAGCAGCAGTGGAGGTGGATGCGGATGCATGTCGGTTGTTCGTGCAGAGACTGGTTGGGGTGGGGGGAGCAGCAGCAGTGGAGGTGGATGCAGATGCATGTCGGTTGTTCGTGCAGCGGCTGTATGCGGGATTCAGCTTGCTGCCGAGGAGCAGCGAGCTGGGCAAGGAGATGGGGAAAAAGATGGACGTCATGCTGGCGAGCCTCAACAAGATTAAGAACGGGGAGGAGGTGTGTGAATGGGTTCCTGGGCGTGTGAGGGGGGTCCTGGACAATAGAGGGTGTTCGTGCAGAGACTGGTTGGGGTGGGGGGAGGAGCAGCATTGGAGGTGGATGCGGATGCATGTCGGTTGTTCGTGCAGCGGCTGTATGCGGGATTCAGTCTCCTCTCGAGGAGCAGCGAGCTGGGCAAGGAGATGGGGAAGAAGATGGACGTGATGCTGGCGAGTCTCAACAAGATTGAGAACGGTGAGGTTGGGTTCCTGGGTGTGTGAGGGGGTTCTTGGACTGAAAGGGTTATTCGTGCAGCGGGTGTATGCGGGGTTCAGTCTCCTCCTGAGGAGCAGTGAGCTGGGCAAGGAGACGGGGAAGAAGATGGACGTTATGGTGGCGAGTCTCGACAAGATTGAGAACGGTGAGAGGGCGTATGAAGGGGTTCCTGGGTGTGTGACGGGGTTCTTAGGCCTGAACGGTGTGACGGGGCATGAAGGATGAGCGGATTTGGCTCCTCCCTTCCACTTCCCTGTTCTCCTGCCCCTTTTGCACGCACACCCCTTTTGGTATTCCTCTTGCACCCCTCCCCTTCTCCTACACTCGTTTTGTGGCCCCTACCCCAACCCCTCCTACCCTTCCCAGTGTCATACACTCGTTTTGTGCGAGGTTCTGAGTACCCGGAAGAATTTCTGCAGCTGGGACTGGAGGGGAAGGAGGCAGGAGCAGAAGGGGAATGAAGGATGTACATGAGTGGTATAAATGAGTGAATGAAAGTAGTTGGTGTGAGTGGTGGTGGTGGTGGTGATCTGATTAGATGCTTGCACATTCACTCCGGTACAGTATTTGTCGCATGTAAAGATTGCTGAGCTTGAAGGGGACTTCATACTAGTGGTGCTGCAGATTAGGGAGGGCTGTGATGTATATTGTAGTGAGAAGAAATGTTATTGTTGTATAAAGCAGGTTGGAATGGAGGTGTCAGCACAATTTGTTGTTTTTTGTGCATAAACATATGATGGATTATTGTTCCACAATGCTCTGTTCAGTAAACGTGTATTATATATCATTTACAGGCATAGCAACTTTATTCCCTAACCATACACAACAGCAATATTGACGCGCTATATACAAAATCTTGTCAAACCCATACGCAACAAGCACAAACCCCATACCAAGCTATACAAATGCATACCACCAACCGCCCACAATATTTGTATGCCGGCCCATATCCACCTCCCCTCACACCACCCTACTTCAACCCAGTAACTCCATCAAGCAGCATTGCTGCCACTCCTACCACCCCCATGTCCCTCCACCTTCCCATCATCACTCCATGTCTCCCACGCCTGCCACCATCACACCCCTCCCACCATCACTCAACGTCAGCATGCACTTAGTCCCGGTGAACAAACTGCGGTTCAAGCCCATACTTGAGCCAAGCAGCACCTGCCAGCGCCGCCAGCGCCCCCACTGCTAGCCCTGCCTTGCCTCCAACGCCCACCACCGCCTCCCCCAATCATCACTCCACATCAGCATGCACATAGTCCAAGTGACCAAACTGCGGTTCAAGCCCATACTTGAGCCAAGCAGCACCTGCCAGCGCCGCCAGCGCCCCCACTGCTAACCCTGCCTTACCTCCAACCCCCACCACCTCCCCAGGTACCACCGCTGCTGCAGCAAGCAACACTGCCGCTGCCCCTGCCAGCACAGCAGCCAGCCTCCTCACATTTTTCAAAGCTGCCCGGCAGGAGGAGCATTTTTCCGTGTGCTGCCCGAGCCGGTCGAGCATTTCTGCCCGGGACAGAACCGTGGACGGGAGAGGTGCGGCGCCTCCCGGACCTGCGGTTAGGCTCGGATCCCAAGCTGGTTCGCCGCCGCCGTACCTAAGAAGCCAGTTCCGAAAAGCCAGAACCATCCTGTCAGCAGCAGCAGGCGTGTATCTCAGCTTACTATACGGCACTCCACCCCCTCCTCCTCCCCCTCCGCCTCCTCCTCCCCCCTTCAGAACCTCTCCTGACCCTGAAGCACAATCATATCTCCATCGTAGATCAGATTTGATGTCAGATGCTCCAGCCACCGAGGGTACAGCTGCCACCATTTACCCCCGGGAACAGTCAGCCGGGCGAAATTCCTCGCACTGCACACAATAGATCGCGTTTTACCAGGGCCCATGGGGACGTTAAAGGAGCAGATCCACAGCTGCCAGTGCTGCCTGCCTATAACGGGGATGGTTGGGAAGAGGTCGATTCGGCTGAAGAAAGAGCAAGGAGCCATGAACCAGGAGGAAATCTGAGCGGTTGAGCCGTTGTCAGCAGGGGTGGTATCGGGTGTGCTTGTGTCGGTGCTCTTAGCGGGTGTGTTTGTAGCCAATGTGCTTGTATTGGTAGTTGCTGCGAACCCGAACGGTCCACTGGATGTAATAGTGAAGGGCAGTGGCTTGGCTCGGTCCCTGCGCCCTGTAACCTGTGAACAGGGTAACCAGGAGCAACGAGAGGGGCAGGAGCAAACTGTCAGTCTAGATTACACTAGCAGAAGCCAAAAAAAAGGTAGGACAATTGAACCTATCAGTGGTTGCTTTCATTCGCCATGACTCAGTTTACTTAAAAGTGGCATCTGACAGAGTTGCAAAAAGTACAACCGTGTAAGTAATGCCATCTAACGCGTATACAGTGTATTTCGTACCTTGTGATGCGCGAATTCGATATGGGAAGGGTCAGACACGTTCTCCATGAGCGTATCGAATCCGTAGTACAGGTCCCTCTGTATAGTCACACTCGAAAACCCCTCGTCTTCAAACACGTCAAGCAATCACGGCGGCTCGACAGCTAGAGCCTCCCCCCATCGCCCCTCCTCCGGCCACACGAACAGAAGCCCTTGGGAAACCAGGGCCGGGTACGACGCTACGCAGGCTCGGGACGATGAACAGGCTCGGGATTCCGGGCCTGTGTCCGAGGCTTGGGGGATAACCGCGCAGGTTCCGTCGCCTCGGAACGACCAGCCGTGGTACGGGCACTGTAGCAATCCATTCTCGTCCAATCGGCCTTCGGAAAGCGGCGCGAGGCGGTGCGGGCAGCGGTCCGCGTGCGCACGCCATATGCCCTGCGAGTCGCGCCAGATCACCAAGTCGCGGCCTAGGAGCTGGAACGAAGTCGGGCGGCTCGGGTCGAGGTCTTCGATTAAAGCCACAGGGTACCAGTACTTCTCCCACACGAACTCGTCACGCGATTTTATCTCCGGGTCAAACAAGTCGTCGAGAGTCTTCGTGTCTCCTTCCCCCAAATTGCGCTCTCCAGCGGGGGTGACAGAAGTTCCGCCCAGAGCCTTGGCTGGCCCTTCTAAGGGCGCGGGATCCGGGGGGGTTGCGAGGGCGCAAGAGATGGCGGGAGGTCGGCGGAAGCTCCGCGCGCAGCTACCGCCAGCGCCGGAAGGCCGCCAAACTCTGCGCGGAGTCAACGATCTGCGCGCCGAACTGGAATAATTCCTCCCAGAAACGCCAGAGACACTGTGAAGGCGCGCGAGCGACGAGGGTTGCCTACGACAGGCGCGCACAGGCGACGGTGAGACGAGCGCCACAAACGGTGACGGAGCTTTCGTCGCCAGCCTAGTTGAAGTAGCAGTGAGAGCACTCGCGCTTGCGTCCATTCCAGTGCGGCTTCAGTGTTCCGCAACTTGAGTGCGAGAGTGTCTAATGCTATCTCGAATTCGGCGCGTCAAAAGAAGATTATCGAGATGAATCAGAGAAGCCTCAGTGGCGTCAGACAAACTAATACAGTGCACAGTTACTCGACATAAACAGCGTCACGAGCCACTACGCGGCTCCTGCGGCGAGCTTGGGAGGGGAAGGCACGACTCGTCAGACGATTATTTATAATAGCTTCTGCGCGGCTGATATACCCGCAGGGTGCTGCATCGTAGAAGCAGCGGGGGACGAGTTCAAGGCGTACTGGAAGAATCGAGAGATGTCGCATGAATCTGTAGGTCACAACTTGGCCGGAGGGACGCGCCATGGCGACTACGGAGTCGGTGCTTTCGAGGCCGACAAAACGGAAGCTACGAAGGGCGGTCGAGTACCCAAATCAACACGTCATACACATGCTAAAAGGCGATGTGCGGACGCTAGTCAGCTGGACAACTGAGCTGGAAACACGAAGAAGAGGAATGGAAACTCTGCTCCGCATCTGAGCTGGATATGCCTCAATCAGAGAATGACGCGAAATCCCCAAAAAACCTTCGATACAGCTGAGGCAAGACGGATACGAGAGAGGGATAGTACAAGACCCGCTCCCTCGACTCTCTCGAGGCGCAGAAATGCGCGGTGCGAATAACGAGCATCGAGAAATGTATGTTGCGGTTAAGTCCGGTTGGGCAGAGCTGAGGTAAAGGTGCGTGCGAGTGTGCTGGCATCGCCGAGTCCTGCATGTCGAAGACGGTTGGACAGCCGGATTGTGGTGCGACGCTGGCCCGTCCACGTCGGTGAGTTTGGGGGAATGGGATGGGATAGTGCTACATTTTGAAATTGCTCATTAGCAAACCTTGATTTTGAAGAAGTGTACATGAATGGTCCTGAGGAGTACAAGTGCCAACTCCACACACGAGCGTCATAGCCATGAATAACTGGAAAATATTCTGTATAATGCAAAATTCGAAAAATAACTAATTTTAAGAAGCTCTTGGAGGAGGTGAAACTCAAGCTGTATACATAGTCACCTTATTATCTGATTAAATATATATTGAGATTTTTTATATCTTTGTGGTTAAATTAGATCTATCAACTGTTAATAAGCAATTAAATTACATTTTCTTTCGCTCCCACATAAGCAATTTCTATTGTTTTCCTTGCTTAAAATAGTCTGATATTATGGTAGTCAGATGCCCATTATCCATGTACCTTATTTCATCATCCACCCCGTCCCTGAGGCAATCTACCTACCCCATCCCCCCCCAGGGATCGGACCAGCAGCACCTTTCTTGCCTGCATGTGTCCATGCTCGTGATTGACAGGTTTGGTACTTGCCCTGAAAAACGCTGACCTAGAAGGCTGTTTCAAACCAAATTCTTTCAGGTTATACTTCGCACTGGCACGGGTACCCCCCCTCTTCACTTTTTGTTCAGATATCGGCACGTCCAGAATTGAAACCGGGTGAAGTGTGATATATTCTCCAGCCTTTGAAAATTATGGGCGTTTTGAGACGTCGTTCAGGGTCCGAAACGGTGCCAGAATACATCCGTCCCGTTCAGGCCAAATTTCCCTTCCGACAATACCGCTGGGGCTTCACATTCAGCTTTCACATTCAGCTCTCACATTCAGGTAGCCGAAGGTCCTAGAGAAACCAGAAGCTAGCTTCTAGCCTGACGTGGCTTGACCATGCGCCCAGGGTATGCTCGCTTTCGTATGAAAATCTCGGAACTAGCAGCGCCGAACACGGTCAGTGGTTAGGAATTATTACTCTCTCGCGCTTAGTAGCGCAGTTTTGAACGGTGATAATAAACCAGGCAGCAGTTTTTTTGTCCCTGACAGTACAGGTGGTTATTTGGGGGTCGGGGGTGTGGTTCTTTGTAGAAGCGGTTAGCTGTAGTAGCAAGTCACAGCTTATTCGAGCTATCGCGGTCGAGCAGGATAGCTCGTAACAGCTTAGTTACCGAGAATAAACGTACGGCTACGATCGCGCTTGAGGAGATGGCGACGGAGAGGGAGCATCACATCCGTCGGATGGACCGGAACATTTTCGGCCTGCTTGAGAAACACCGGCTCGACTCGCGCGAGGTGTGCAACTGCTTCGAGATTAGCTTGTTTGACGCTTAGCATGAATCGAGTCGCTTCATACTCGCTATGCGACTCCAAAGCAACTCCAGTATTTTGGTGAACGTTAGTATTTTAATTATCTTTTTTTTTTTTTTTTGGCATCCTTACACGTGTGGTTGTGTCGGGTATGTCTTCCTTAGTCCAAGCATGATCCCGTGCTCCGGATGGATTAGTTTCTTATGTTCTTAATGGCTCGCCTGGCATTCCTGCCTGTGTGGCTACCTGCGTGGCTGTTTCAGGTGCCTCCGCCTTACTACGAGCATGAATTCATGGGACGGATGCATTCGTTTTTGCTATTTTAATCATTCCCACCTGTGTGACTATCTGCGTGGCTGTTTCAGGTGCCTCCGCCTTACTGCGAGCATGATTACGCGCGCCGAATGCAGTTCCACCCCTCGTTAGTGTCGCGCCTTGCTTTGGAGACCGTTATGGAGGTTGGTGTTGGGTTGGGTGGGCTTGTGAAATATAAACTGTTGGGTTGCTTCTGCGTTGTTGCGTTAGAATTAAGCAAGCCCTTGTCTTTTTTTCAAAAGCCTTCTGTTTCGCTTGTTAGTGTCGTTGTCACTCAGAGAAGACCAAGTTGCTTTGAAGTAGCTCCTTTTTTAGCTTTTTTGCTTCCATGTAACTAAGCTTGTATCTCATTTTCTTGTGATGCTTGCATGACATTTCACAGTGTGCTTGTATTTCCTTGTTCCTCTATGTGTCACATCACACTCCCTGAATCCGAATCCAAACCCGAATTTCCTCCTTCAGGGTCATCGGGGGTGTGTGAACGCAATAGCATGGAATCGATCCGGCTCTCTCCTTCTCTCCGGTTCTGACGATTTTATGGTAAGAAAAGCTTATACCCCCAAGGTTTTCCTGGGGTTGATGGGGGGGATTGGGGGTGGGGGAGTCTGACGACTGATGGCGAATTTGTTCGTCGCTTACATTTCTAATGCTGCTTCCGTCCCGTCTCAGTGTGTGGACTGATCGATTACATCTGATTATGCAGCATTTCACATTCTGTAATACATTTACGTTGTTCTTGTCGTTTTCCTTTTATATCATGTTGAGCTAAAAGCACTGTTCTGACCCACCTTGTTCCCTAATTATGTGATCACGACTTCTAGTCTGTAGTTTCCTTCATTCTACCGCTGCTCCTCCATCCACATGGGAGGATGTGTGTGCACCGGCCTGGCTTGTAGGCTGCATTTACTGGAATGCTACTGTCATGCCATCCAGTGAAGAAGTTACATCTTCTTCATACGTCATCCTCTTGACTGCCCCTCCCAAGCTCTTCCTCCCCCCCCCCACCCACACGACCCCCTTCCTCCACCGCTCTTATGCATTCACAAGAGGTAAGTTTAATATTCCTTGACCTTTCTATGTCCCCACTTTCTCCTCCCCCCTTTTCCACTCCGCAGGTGAACGTGTGGGACTACAGCTCGCGGCAGTTGCTGCATTCAGTGGACTCGAGCCACTCAAGCAACATCTTCTGTGTGCGTTCTCCCTCCCTCTGTCTCACTGTCTCTTCCCATCGCTCCCTCCACTTCATCTCTCCCCCCTGCACAGGTGAACGTGTGGGACTACAGCTCGCGGCGGCTGGTTCACTCAGTGGACTCGGGCCATTCAGGCAACATCTTCTGTGTGCGCTTCATGCCCGAGACGGGGGATGATGTGTTAGCCTCTGGCGCTGGCGACAATGAGGTGAGAGGGTGGGGGGGAGGGGACAGGACATTAGGTAGGAAGGGGATGAGAAAAAGCTCTGCCTCTTGTCACTGAATGAAATGGCGCTGAGAGTGAGAAGGGAGACGAGGGAGACTAGAGGAGAGAGGCAGAAATGACTGAAAGCAGTAGCATTCACACGGGAAGAGGATGGAGCTGCTGCAGGAGTGGAATGGGGCAAGGGGGAAGAGGGGTTGGCGAGGTTCAATCACCACTGGGCCTAACAGGGCCTGCTATGCTCGAAATCGAAGTGTGAAGCAAAAATTAACCGCCTAAGAATGTCGAAAGTGGGATTTGAACCCACGCCCTTTCGGACTGGAACCTTAATCCAGCGCCTTAGACCAGGACTTCATTTACAATATTCCTAGGTACATGGGTTTGTAGTATTTACAGTATGTACAAGAAAGTTCTATCTATGAAACGAAGGAGGTATGTACAAGACAGAAAATGACAGGATGATGATGATGTGTGGGTGATGGTTGACAGGTGAAAATGACATAGGTAAGTGCTTGAGTAAAGACAAGGACTTAAAAAGACAAACAGGTGATAACAGGACAAACAGGTGATGACAGACTGAAAAAGAACAGAACATGACAGACATGACAGACATACGACCAGCAACGCACACATGGCACTCACATGTGATGACTCAGGAAAGACACGACTCATGGCATTGCACATGCAACTAGGAAGGTTACTACTCCTATGCTACTCTAGATAAAACCAGCCAATGTCAAAAAACCCCTTACATACGGGGGTTGTACAAGTAGACCAGATCAGGTGCGTCATGACTGACAGCTGCATGCTGTGAAAAGGATGGGTCTTCACTTGAAATGCCCTCAGAAGAAGCGGGAAAAGCAGCTTCAACCCTGCGACGAATCGACCTAGCTTGCGCCCGTTGTAAAGCTATGGAGATGCGCACTGCGTAGGAGCTGTCAAAGGCAGATGCAAGGACATCGTCTGCTGCTCCATTATCCTGGCGACAAGTTGCTGCCCGACGGCTGCACTCCCGCAAGAAAGACCTAAAATCAGTACCCATGCATCCGAAAGTCTCCAGAACCAGAGGGATAAGTTTTACTGCGGGTCGGTCACGTAAAGCCCTAGCGTAATGAGACCGTTTCTCCGCCTCCCGCTGTTTTGCAGCCAATCCAACTGTGTGGACAACTGTTGGTGGTGCAGATGGAAGCTGTCAGCCATCTCGACACGCTACCAGCTTGGGGGGCTTCTAATACGTTTTTGAGCCGTTTCTGAGCTTTTGCTCCTCCCATCAGCTGTGCATGTACTCTCTAGCTTCGTCACTCCTACCCTCTGCACAAAACTCGCATTTATTCTCACCTCCTTCTTCCCTTGCCTCCTCCTTCCTCTCCCCTCTCCCTCTCACCCAATCAGGTGCGAGTGCACAGGCTCTCACGCTCCCCCGCTCCTGCCCCCGCCACGTCATCCTCCCCTTCTGCAACTGGCTCACCCGGCGCCGGACGGCAAGATTTGTCTGCATCCGGCGGTCCGTCCCATTCATCAGAGCAGGCAGCAATGTTCCGGTGCCACAACCGACGGGTCAAGAAGCTTGCGGTGAGTTTGAGATGAGATTGGAGTCACTTTTTGGGAATGTTCAAATGTGACTCCGATTCAGGTGCCCCAACCTACGGGTCAAGATTATAATTGTCACAACCAACTGATACACAACAACACAACCTGAAAGAAGCAGCTATTTGGCTGGCTGTACCGTCACCTCTTTCTTTGGCTGCTCCTGCCGGCATCGTGTGTGCTTGTACCTCCCTGTGTGCCTGTAACGAGCAGGTGGAGGAGGGCAATCCGCATGTGGTGTGGAGTGCGAGTGAGGACGCCACACTAAGGCAGCACGACCTGAGAGAGACGTCCATCTGTCCACCGCCCACCACTCACGCACGCTCCCACTCCCCTCTCCACCACTCTCTGTTTCATGGCGCCTCTGAATGCCGCAGTGTGCTGGTATGCTGCTCAACGCCCCCCTCTCCTCCTCTTTCCACGCATGCCTGCTCGCACTCCCCTCTCCTCCACACTCTCTTTCACGGTGCCTCTGAATGCCGCAGTGTGCTGGTATGCCAACCAATGCCCCTCTCTCCTCCCATTGCCACTCACAATCCTCTCTCCACCCCACCACTCCCTCTTTCAGGGCGTTTCTCACTGCTGCAGCAGTGTGCTAGTTTGCTTGCCAGTGCTCCCATAGGCCATGCGTTCCGTCGCACTCCCTCCCCTCACTGAGACTTTTCTGGTTCCATTCTCCTCGCCTCTCACTCTCCTTGCCTGTGCCATCCACCCATGCCATCCACCCCCATGCCATCCACCCCCATGCCATCCACCCCCATGCCATCCACACGCATCTTCTACTAACACGCACTTCCAGTTGCTTCCTTTCATGCAATTTTTTTTTTATCCCCACCCCTTTTCGCTCTTCCCTCGCCTCTCCCCTCCCATTCCAACCTCCTCTTCCCCTGCCACTTTTTTCTACTCCCTCCACAGCTTGATCTTCGGGCAGCTGGAAAAGTTTCTCTCGAAGATGCCCCGCGGGACTCATTGGCCCTCAAGTCCTGTGCCATCAGCCCAACCCGGCCGCACCTACTGATGGTGGGAGGAAGGTGAGGATTCATTCATGTGAACAAGGCAAGAAAGTCTCGTTTTGGGCCTTACAGAGTGGCGAAATCGGGGTTGGTTTCAGGGAGGCGGAATTGGGCTCAGGGAGGGGGAAGTGGGCCTGAGGTTTCTGGCATGCTGTTACAATCCTTCCGTTTGTTCAACAGACTCAGCCATTCCCTGCCCTCTCCATCTCGTCTCTTTCCCCTCGCAGGGCTGCATCACATGTAGCCTCTGAGCCTTTGACTCTCCCTCACTCACTCACTCACTCACTCATGCACGGTGTGTTCCCTCTGCCTTGCGCTCTCTGCTCTGCTGCCTCTCTCCCCGCTGCCCTTCGCCCCTCCATGCCCCGCCCTTCCCAGTGACGCCTTTGCTCGCATCTACGATCGCCGCATGCTCCCATCGCCCTCCTCCCTCTCCCGCGCCTCCCCTCGGCCCAAGCCCCCGCCCCCACTGCTCCTGCTCGCCCCCAGTCACCTCTCTGAACCGGTACGTCCCTCCAGTCCATGTCAGCACCCCTCATCATTCCTCAGCACCCCTCAATACCCCTCATCGCCTCTCAGCACCCCTCTCTGCTCCTGCTTGGCCCCATCCACCTTGCTCCTTTCCAGTTCAGTCCATAACTTACGACCTTAGTTCAGAACCCCTCAGCACCCCTCTCTGCTCCTGCCCGCCTCACACCACCTCTTTGAACTGTTATGTTGTGAAAGCACTTGTTGTAACTGAGTTCGTGTCCGTAGGGATGACATGTCAACAAGGGCGTGTCAACCCGAAGCGCTTTCGAGCTAGAGTGTCAAATACTGTAGCTGTAGTGTCAAGTCGAAGCGCATGTGCGAACATCAGCGACGCAATGTCATTGGTTGGAGAACTTGTTATTTGTAGATCTCATAGGCAGTGAGCGAATCGAAAGAAAGATGATAGGAGAAGGTGTTTGCTGATTGGGCAGTACCTGGTCGTGAGATATGCAGCTGCGACAATCTTCTCTCGTTTGTAGGTTTCAATGATGTGCCAAAACAAAAAGTGTCCGCCGATTTGTATTGGCTGGCAACCTGCAAATTCTTGACACTCTGCCAACAATGTTGGCTGAGTGTCAAAACGCCGAATTGACACTACCCATTTGACATGTCATCCCTACGGACACGACCTGATTGCTAAGTTGGAAACCCCCACCTCCCCCCCACCCCCAACCCCCCTCCCCGTCCCCCTTTCCTCTTCCCCTTCTATCGGCTCGTTCTCTTCACCAGTTTGTCTTTTCCTACATAATCCCTCATATTTCCTAACAAGGCCTTATTTTCTTTCCGTATCTCCCCTTTGTTTCATATTTCCTCCCGTTCCACGCGCCAACACCGCCCAATTGACATTCTCTGACCGCCCCACTCACAAACCCTCTTAACCCCTCCTCCCCTTTCCCTTTCACTTCCCCCATCCCCCTCCTCCAATCCCTTTTACCCCTTACACCCCCCCATACCCTCCTCGCCTGCACTTTGGGCTGCAGCAAGGGCGGTCAGGCCTGCATCTGACCCACGTGGCCTTCTCAGCCAATGGGGAGGAGGCGTTGCTGAGCTACAGTGGCGAGCACGTGTACCTGTTTGACCTGGACCGAGGTGAGCAGACTATATTGACTGCATTGACCTGCATTGACTTGGGGTGAGGAGGGATGAGACGGGTGACAGGTCAGAGGAGATAGGAGAGGGGAGAGGACAGAGGGGAGAGGGGGGGAGGGGAGAGGACAGAGGGGAGAGGGGGGGAGGGGAGAGGGGGGAGGGGCAACGGGGGAGGGGGAAGGGCAGGGAGGAGGGGGGAGGGGGGAGAGGGGAGAGGGGGGAGGAGAGGGGGGAAAGGGGAGAAAGGAGAGTTGGTGCACGTTGTTTGTGTGCTCTCAAATTCAGACTCGTGCTTTGAGAGCAATTGCTTGTGTTTTTTGCACAACATCTGTTCTTCCCCCCTAGCCCCTTCTTCCCTCCTCCCTCCTCTTCTTGTCCCCTCCCTGCTCTCCCAACCTAGCCTCCTCTTCGCCCATCCTTCCTCATATCCTTTCATTCCGCTTCCCCTCTCCCTCTTCTTCCCCTCTCCCTCTTCTTCCCCTCTCCCTCTTCTTCCCCTCTCCTTCTTCTTCCCCTCTCCCTCATCTTCCCCTCTCCCTCTTCTTCCCCCTTCCCAACTTCTTCCCCCTTCCCAACTTCTTCATGTTCCCTCCCTCCTCCTCTTCTTTTCCTCCAGCTTCCCCTTCGCCCCTCGCTTCCCTCCTGCTGACGTGTCAGCTTTCCACAGCCTCTTTTTGAAGCGCAAAAAGAAACCCAATTCCTACGTTTTTTTCTTCAAACCCCTGCCCCACCCTTCCTCCCCTCCAGCCCCAAACCCCCACCTCCCCACCCTCCCCGTTTCCTCCTCCATGTCCCCTCGGCCTGCTCTTTCACTGTTTGCCTCTTTCTCCGCAGCACTGCTTAGGGGAGGAAACGGGCCAACAGCACTGCTGTCGGTGATCTACACGCCTGCTGACCTCTCACCTACTCAGAGGCCCCTCAAACTAATTCCTCCCCTCCTTCCCCTCACCCCCACTTTCTAACCTTCCCCTCCCTCCATGCGCCCTCTGCCTGCACTCTCTTCGAATCCTTCTCAGCAACCCTGCCGTCTATGATCTACACGCCTGCTGACGTGGCAGCGTCTCACAGGCTGGCTCCCCTCAAGCCCTCGGACCTTCATTACAATCACAAAATCGGCACCACCCCCAGCATCAGCAATGGCCGCACTAACGGATTTTGCCAGCCAGACCGGCAGCAGCAGCAGATCTCGTCGCGACAAGAACAGGAGTTAGAGCACAGTGTACATAACCAACATAAGCCCTCTTCTCCTCGCCTAAAGCCCCATACTCCCAAGCCTGGATCAGCTAAGCACTCCGAGCCTGCTAGCCTCGGGGTGAACGACAGAAACGGCGCTCTTCCGAAGCAGGGTGACAGGCCTGGCAGCGGCAGCAGCAGCAGCAGCGTGTGGGATAGGTACACCAATGGACGGACCGAACTGCCTCGGGCTGGAGTGGTTCGGGACCGAGCCGTGGGCCCAGGCTTGGGATCGAGGGACCGGGATTATACCAAGGTTAGTGGGCTGGAATCTGTAACGTCTTGCCTCACCCCACCCTGCTTGCTCAGTCCCCCCAAACCCCCCCCCCGCCTACCCCACCCCAATTCCCAACCCAACTAACCCCCATCCCCAACCCCACCCCCGTCCCAACCCCAACCCCTCACCCTCTACCACCCATCTCCACCCTGTGTCACCCTGCTACTTCCACCCTTGTGCAGTCATTCGCTTTGCCTCCCTGTTCTCCTTCCTTTTTTCCTCTTCTCCTGCCGTCCCTCCACTCGCTTCTTCCTGCCTCTTCCCTTCGATCTTCGCCGCCTGACTTTCCGCCCTTCCCTTCCCTTCCCTTCCCTTCCCTTCCCTTCCCTTCCCTTCCCTTCCCTTCCCTTCCCTTCCCTTCCCTTCCCTTCCCTTCCCTTCCCTTCCCCACCCACCTCCCTTCCACACCTCCCTTCCCTTCCCCACCTCCCTTTTCTTCCCCCCTCCGTTCCCCACCTCCCCTCCCCACCTCCCTTCCCTTCCTTACTTCCACCTTCTCTCCCCAGCTGCAAGAGTGCGAGCAGCTGTTGGAGGAAGCTTCTGCGATAGTTCTCGGCCTGGAGGCCGAGTCAGAAGCAGCCCGACCAGCCGGCGAGGGGGGAGAGGGGCAGGGAGGGCCGTCAGGTGCCACCCCAGGTGCCGCCTCAGGTGCCGCCTCAGGTGCTGCGTCAGGTGCCGCCTCAGGTGGGGCGGGCAGGAGGGCGTCCAGGGAGAGGACGCGGAGCCAGCAGGTGGCGTCCGGGCGGCGGGCCAGCCTGGCAGTAGACCTGTGCAGTGCGGTGCTGGAGGAGGGGGGGGATGTGATTGGACCGGGGGTGCGGCATGACGCGCTCTGTACACGAGCTGCTGCAATGCTGGAGGTGAGTCGTTATGGATGTCTATTGCTGAAGTTGGTTTAGGGGCAAAGGGCTAGCCTGGCAATAGACCTGTGCAGTGCGGTGCTGGAGGAGGGGGGGGATGTGATTGGACCGGGGGTGCGGCATGACGCGCTCTGTACACGAGCTGCTGCAATGCTGGAGGTGAGTCGTTATGGATGTCTATTGCTGAAGTTGGTTTAGGGGCAAAGGGCTAGCCTGGCAATAGACCTGTGCAGTGCGGTGCTGGAGGAGGGGGGGGATGTGATCGGGCCAGGGGTAAGGCACGATGCGCTCTGCACACTAGCCGCTGCAATGCTGGAGGTGAGTTCGGTTGGGTTTCTTCTCGGGGGGCCAGCCTGGCGATCGACCTGTGCAGTGCGGTGTTGAGGAGGGGGGGGAGGTGATCGGTCCGGGTGTGCAGCACGATGCACTCTGCACGCGAGCCGCTGCAATGCCGGAGGTGAGTGGTTTGATATGTTGAGTTTTGAGTCGACTCAACACACGCCTGGTGATCGACCTGTGGAGTGCGGTGTTGAGGAGGGGAGGGAGGTGATCGGTCCGGGGGTGCGGCACGATGCACTCTGCACGCGAGCCGCTGCGATGCTGGAGGCGTGTGTGTTGCTGTGCTGAGCTGATGAGCGCTGGTGAGTCTTCATACCACTCTTCCGGGCAGCAGGCCAGCCTGGCAATAGACCTGTGATGGAGGAGAGGGGGAGGTGATGGAGTTGGGGGTGCGGCATGAGATACCTCACTCATGCTTTTCAACCGTCCTTGTGAGTGATTTTTGAGAATTCTCAAAAATCGCTCATGCTTTTCAACCGTCCCTTCCCTACCCCTCTCTCCCAATACTGCAGTGAAAATATTATCGCCCTTTTACTTTGCGTTGCTGTGATATTACAGAGGGGATGGAAGAATGATGACCTGATGGTGCTGCGTGACTGTAACGAAGCCAGGCGGATCCTCCCCACGTCCATCCGCGCTCACCTCTACATGGCCCATGCCTTCTCCCAGGTGGGCTGACCCGTGTTGACCTCTGTTGACCTCTGTTGACCCCTGTTCTCAAAACTCCTCTACATAACCCATGCCTACTCCCAGGTACGCTGCCCTGTTGACCCCCATTGACCTGTGTTGACCTCCATTGACCTGTTTTGACCTGCCCTGCATTCAAGCTCGCACCCTATCACTCAGTGCATGCAGTCGGGGCAAGGTGCTACGCTATTCATTCGTTCATTCGTTCATTCATTCATTCGTTCATTCGTGGACCACACTGCCCTCCACGTCCATCCGTGCTGATCTCTTCATGACCCGTGCTTCTCCCAATACGGCTGGCCTTTGTTGACCCCTGTTGACCTGCATTGACCTGCGTTGACCTGTGTTGACTTGAATTGACTGGTGTTCCTGCCATTGCCGTTGCCCTTCATTTCACCAGTTGGCTGGCAGCCGCCGGAGGGCATCAAAGGTCTGTTGCTTTCAAAGGTCTGTTGCTTTCAAAGGTCTGTTGCTTTCAAAATCCTTTGTGAAACTCACATCTCTTTGTGAGTGATATTATAGAATTCTCAAAAAATCAAAATCCTTTGTGATACTCACATCTCTCCCCATTCCCTTTTCATCTCTCCCCTTTCTCTCCCCTCCCTTTTCATCCCTGCAGCTGGGGCAGCATCAAGAGGCAGTGGAGTTTGCAGAGCGAGCAGCCGTGTTTGACAGCAACCTCTGTTAGAGTTTCATTGCGTGAAAGAGTAAGTCATAACCCTGTACCCCCCCCATCTCCTCTCTCTTCCCTTGCGTTTCATCCCTGCAGCTGGGGCAGCATCAGGAGGCGGTGGAGTTTGCAGAGCGAGCAGCCGTGTTCGACAGCAACCTCTCCTCCTACGTGGTGTCCCTACGAGCCAAGATGGCTGCTGCAGGTAAGGGAAGGGGAGAAGGAGGGGGGGTGGTTTGGTTTAGTAGAATCAGAACGAGTTTGCAGAGCGAGCAGCCGTGTTCGACAGCAACCTCTCCTCCTATGTCATGTCTCTGCGAGCCAAGATGGCTGCTGCAGGTAGCGAAAAAATCCCACCTCACTGCGCCTCACTGCACTGCACCTCACTGCACCTCACTGCAGCACCTCCCCTCTCCTCTTATGTCATGTCTCTGTGAGCCACGATGACTGGTGCAAGTAATGAGAGTTGGACACCTCTCACCTCACCTTATCTCTCCATTTCCTCTCTAACCTCTTCTCTACCTTCTTTTCTTACCCTTTCCTTTCTTCCCTTCTCCCCCCTAATTTTCTCCCCCCTTCCTTTGTCCCCCTTTCCGCTTCCCCTTCCCCCTTCCCCTTCCCCCTCAGAGGAGGGTAGGCAGAATCGCCTGAGCGCGTGGGGGGAACCACACACGGGGGGAGGGGTGTGGGCTGGGAGCAGCAGCAGCAGCAGCGGCACCAGCAGCGGCAAGTGGTGGGAGCCCTTCTGCTGCTACAGCTGCTGGTGCTACTGCTGATACTGCTACTACTGGTGGTTCAGGTACAGAGACTGTGGCAGGAGTAAGAGCAACAACTGAAGCAGGGGGAGCGACAGTGGCAGGGGCAGGGGCAGGGGCAGGGGCAGGGGCAGGGGCAGGGGCAGGAACAGAGGCTGGGAGAGAGGCAGAGGCAGGGACAGGGGGAAATGCAGAAAGTGCTACAGCTGCTCCTGGTGGTGCTGCTGCTACTGCTGCTGGTGGTAGCGGCAGCACCCACAGCAATCCACACAGGCGCATCAGCATTCGCTCGCTAAGTGACTTACTTAGGTCGCGCTCTCGCCGGCGCGGGCACTTACTTAGCGAGAATGAAGGCTCCTTAGCAAACAGGGAGGAGGCTCCACCTGCAGTGGTGGAAGAGGAGAGAGTGGAGAGAGAGGGAGTGGGGGAAGGGGGAGCAGGGGAAGGGGGAGTAGGTGCAGGGGGAGCGGGGGAGGGGGGAGTAGGTGCAGTGGGAGCAGGGGAGGGGGGAGTGGGCAGAAGAGTGGAGGGGGGTGAAGTTAGGGGGGAAGAGGAGGTGGAATTGGCAGAGGAGGGGTTAGCGGAAGAGGGTGGGGAGGAGGGTGCTGAGGAGGAAAACGAGGAGGATGAAGAGGAGGATTTTGAGGTTCGTGTGGACGTGAGACTGGGTCCAGGCGTTGAAGCAGAGGAGAGAGAAGAAGACAGGGGTGATGCACTGGTGGGAGGAGGAGAAGGAGGAGCGGGAGGAGCGGGAGGAGGAGGGGGAGGAGCGACGAGGGGACGAGGGGCGGGAGGAGGAGAAGTGAGTGGGGAGGCAAGAAGGGTGAGTCTGAACCTGAGACTGAGGAGGAGCAGAGAAGGGGAGGAGGACCGAGAGGAGGGGGTGCGACGGGAAAAGAGCGCGAGAGGAGCAGGCGGAGAGACGAGGAGAATGGGTGCCGGGAGTGTGTGTGCGCGGGAGGAGGGAGCGGAGGAGGACGAGGAAGGAGAGGAGGGGGAGGAGGGTGAAGAGGAAGAGGTGAAAGGGGGGATGAGGGCAGTGGATATGCGGCAGCGGTTTGTGGGGCACTGCAACACGGGGACGGATATCAAGCAGGCGTCGTTTCTGGGCGACCGGGGGGAGTTTGTAACGAGTGGGAGTGATGACGGGCGGTGGTTTGTGTGGGAGAAGCGGACTGGCCGGGTGGTGAAGATGCTGGCAGGGGACGAGCATGGTGAGTGGGAGGGATGAGAGATTATCAGTGGGATGAGAGATTATCAGTGGGATGAGAGATTATCAGTGGGATGAGAGATTATCAGTGGGATGAGAGATTATCAGTGGGATGAGAGATTATCAGTGGGATGAGAGATTATCAGTGGGATGAGAGATTATCAGTGGGATGAGAGATTATCAGTGGGATGAGAGATTATCAGTGGGATGAGAGATTATCAGTGGGATGAGAGATTATCAGTGGGATGAGAGATTATCAGTGGGATGAGAGATTATCAGTGGGATGAGAGATTATCAGTGGGATGAGAGATTATCAGTGGGATGAGAGATTATCAGTGGGATGAGAGATTATCAGTGGGATGAGAGATTATCAGTGGGATGAGAGATTATCAGTGGGATGAGAGATTATCAGTGGGATGAGAGATTATCAGTGGGATGAGAGATTATCAGTGGGATGAGAGATTATCAGTGGGATGAGAGATTATCAGTGGGATGAGAGATTATCAGTGGGATGAGAGATTATCAGTGGGATGAGAGATTATCAGTGGGATGAGAGATTATCAGTGGGATGAGAGATTATCAGTGGGATGAGAGATTATCAGTGGGATGAGAGATTATCAGTGGGATGAGAGATTATCAGTGGGATGAGAGATTATCAGTGGGATGAGAGATTATCAGTGGGATGAGAGATTATCAGTGGGATGAGAGATTATCAGTGGGATGAGAGATTATCAGTGGGGTGAGGATAGGGCGGTGTATAGCATGGCTAGGGCGTTATAGTCAGTGCTTGAGATGCATGGAGTGCTTGAGATGCATGGAGTGCTTGCGATGCATGGAGTGCTTGCGATGCATGGAGTGCTTGAGATGCATGGCAGCCCATGGGAGAACGGGCGTTGGTTTGTGTGGGAGAAGGCGGATTGGCAGGAGAGCTCTCCATACTCCTGCCTTTCCCTTCATTCGTGCATTCGTTTGCTCCATTCCCTCTCTCCTTCCTCCCACAACCCCCATGGCAGTGGTGAACTGCATTCAGTGTCACCCTGTAGACTGCTGTGTCGCCACCACCGCCATCAACCCTCCACTTCTTTCCGTGCTTTCCCTTGGCTCCCCTTGGCTCCCCCTTTTGTTCCCTCTCAACCCCATGGCAGTGGTGAACTGCATTCAGTGTCACCCCGTTGACTGCTGTGTGGCCACTAGCGGCATCGACGACACCATCAAGGTGAGGCACAGCACTTGATGAGAGGGGTACTGGATAAAGGAAGTGCTTGGGATCTGCCACTTCTCCTCACACCCCTCTCGTCACACCCCTCTCCATTCGATCTCCTGCTCGCCTTCACTGGGCCAGCAGGGCCGGTACGGCTGGTGGGGTCTGAACCTGAGCTTGCTGACAGCACAGGTGGAGGGGGCTTCAGCCTAATGCCTTCTGCATGCATGCCTCTTATGTATTTCCCCCCATCAGTTGTGGACGCCCCATGCACCATCGGCATCAAGGGTGGCAGCATTGGTGGGGGGGGGGGGGGGGGGGGGGGGGGGGGGGGCTGGCAGGCCCTGCAGAGCTGGCATCACTGGCAGGGCCAGGGCCTAATGCTTCTCTGTATCCATGCCTCTTGTTTGTTCCCCCCTCCCATATCAGTTGTGGACGCCCCATGCACCATCGGCATCAAGGGTGGCAGCAGGGGTGGGGGGGCCTGAACCTGCCGACATGATTCGAGTGATGGTGGAGAATCAGCAGCGTATGCGGCGACCTCGGGAGTTCTTTGCGTGAGTGTTCCCTTTCTTCCACCTCGCTCTTATTGCATACTCTCTCCTTCCAGAAAGAGGGCATGCCTTATGAACTCCATAACTCGACATGGTATGTGATACATTGCATTCTGGACTCTTGTGCTGCACTTTGGATGGTTCACACTGTACAGGCCAATGGAGCTTCTGCAGCGCCTGCAGATGCATGAGAACGCCGGGTTTGAATGTGCGCAGTCCTGAGCGTCTTCGAGTGTAAAGGGGTGATGTGGTGTATGTGTGCATATCATTAAGAGAGTGGTGTGGTGTGTGAATTGAAGGTCTAGCATATGATGCTCTGATGCAGTTGTGTAAAGAGAATCCCTTTTGACATCTTCAGAGAATGCATGGACTTCAGATCAGAAGGATTATTGTTAGTTGATGTTGGAAGGACTTGTACACTATAATCTTAATATAGACACGCATACGAAGCACAATATCGGCGCTACTAGTGCTTGGACCTGGATTTGTGATTACGCTTCGCTGACTTGGCGTGACAAGCGTTTCTTGTTCGCGGGAAACCGCCCCTGCGGAGAGGTCAGAGACGGGGGAGGCTTCTTGAGTCCTTTCCCTTCGGTCGTGACTTCCGCGCAAATCTCTTCAGCAGGGACCTTGCAGAATGGGGGGCATTAGTTGCGCCGACATAAGGGGAAAGTGCGCGCACGTGGTAGTCAACGATGTCAAAGCCCAGTCCCTCCCTTATGATTGGCTGTTCGTCCTCCAACCTGCATTTTCACTATGCGGGGCGTTGCCTCGCTGGCATACTTTTCCGCCTCCTTCCTGATTCCCGAACCGCTCCCCTTTCTCCACTTCGTCCCTCCCTCCCGTCCCATTCATCCCTTTCCTCCCCCTCTTCCTCTCCTACATTTGTTTCTCACAGAATCAGTCCTTAAAGGTTCACCCCATCCCAGTTTCGCAGTACATATATTTTTGTTCGCCGTTCAAGAAGCGAGTTAGCATTTGTTACCCAGATTATTTTTCAGCCGTATTGACAAAGTTAGCCTACTAGGGAAGGCATTTTTGGAGCTTCTTGTCGTTTTTGTTCTCTTCACCCGCTTGCTCGAGAACAGCAAATGGCTAGACGAAGGACGAACGAGATCATGCTTATCTTCGGACTGCTGACGTGGATATTGCTACTAGTACTGCACCCGACAACGGTTACTTCTCAAAGTTAGTGGCGTTGTTATTCGCAATGGATAATATTGTTCATGCTTCTTTTCTTTTTTTGTTATCTTCGACTGACTCATTTTTATCAAGGTGTACTTTATTCCAAATTGGTATTTAAAAATTTAAAAAAAAAAAAAAAAGAGAGAGAAACGTCTAGTTGCTTTCGTAGATTTACGAAGCTGTACTTAGTGCTAAACTGTTATTCTAAAATTTATTCTTACTGTCTCTTTGACGTTTGAAGTTTTTCCTCTTTCCATGTCGGAGTCGTACGTGTTTCTCGTACGTTGGTCTCGTACATTGGTTTCGTACGCTTGTCTCGTGCGTTGGAATCTGAGTCTCGTTTCATGTTGGAGTCGTGCGTGTGTCTCTTCGTACGTTGGTCGCACTGTGCGGAACGCTCAGCATTCAATGGTACAATAATTTCACCTCTTCGTCAAATTCCCTCTCTCGCGCTCGACTCAACTATATCAATTTCTCTTACTTCTGGAACCTGCCAATCCGTTTGCTTTTCTCTTATAAATATTGTTTGCACCACCTTCCTCCCTTTCGCATCAGACGTGCAAACTTGAAATGGCAGCAAATGCGCCACCACCGACATCAATCCCCCCACCACCACCACTTCTAACGCCGATACCACAGCAAATTTGAAGTCCCTCTTTCCTCTTTCGTTTGTCTTACACCACCGCAACAGGCATGCAAACGTGCTATGGCAGCAACTGCAACACCACCACCAACATCACCACCACCAACACCAACACCAACACCGCTACTGCCAACGCCGCTGCAAATTCCGGTAGCAGCGGCGGCAGCGGCGGCGATTCCTCGAGTTTCAACCTCCCAATGCCCGCAATCATCGGAATTGCAGCGGGGGGCGCCATTGTTCTGCTGCTGGTAGCCATTGCAATCGGGCTCGCAGTGTGCAAGCCCCGCAAGACGGTGGTGCGACACGTGCGGGCTGTACCGCCCCCACTGCCCGTCGTATACAAAGGTGAGAGGGATGCGGGACGGTTGGGAGTGTTTCGGAACGGTTGGAAGGGGTTTGGGACAGCTGCATTCCCCATGGGGTTTGCTATTGGGCTAGCGGTGTGCAAGCCCCGCAAGACTGTGATTTGCCACGTGCGGGCAGCAGCACCACCGCTTCTGATTGTATACAAAGGTGCTCAGGGTGGGTTGATGGTGTTGTGATTTCCCTCTCCTCCACTAGTGGCCGTTGCGATTGGGCTTGCAGTGTGCAAGCCCCGCAAGACCGTGATTTGCCACGTGCGGGCAGCACCACCGCTCCGCTGCTGCCGATTGTATACAAAGGTGAGAGGGGCGTGGAGCGGTTGAGAGGTTTGTGAGACGGTCAAGAGGTGTATGTGCTACAACTGCGTTCGTTCTCGTTCTTTTCATTGTGGGGCTTACATTGTGCCGCCGCCTCACAAGGCGTTGCGTGATTTTGATTTATCGCGGGAAACTTGTGCGGGTTGCACCCCCGCCTCCGCCGATTGTGAAGAAAGGTGCGAGGTGCGTGGAACGGTTGAGAGGGGTGCGGGACGGTTGAGAGCTGTGTGTAACAATCGCCGCCGCCTCACACAAGGCGATTGTGTGCCAAGAAAGGTTCAACACTCGCCAATACGGAGAGTGCTGAGCAATGTGTGCCGCCTCACAAGGCGATGTATGCCGCCTCACAAGGCGATGTGTTCTTTATGAGGGAGAGATTTATGTGATTGTGATTCATGCTGCTTACAGTCACAGTCTTCTCTTCTCCCTTCCCCTTTCCCTCCCCTTTTCCTCTTCCCCCTCCCCTTCCCCTCTCTCCCTCCCCTTCCCCTCTCCCCCTCCCCTTCCCTTCCCCCATTCCCCCCAGGCGCACCTCCCCCCATGATTCCCTACCCGGGTGCCCCCCCACCCCCCCAGGGCATGGGGGGGGCTGCTATGGCGGGGGGGCCAGGCATGGGCGCAATGGGGGCAGGCGTGGGCGCGATGGGGGGGATGGGGGGCGGACAGATGGGCGGAGGGGGGCAGATGATGGGGGGAGGCGGGCAGATGCCATCAGGACCGAACGCCCCTCCTTGGTCTGCAGGCGCACTGGGGGGAGCAGGGGGAATGGGCGCAATGGGGGGAGGCGGGGGGATGGGGTCGGGGCACATGGGGGGAGGCGGGGGGATGGGGTCAGGGCACATGGGGGGGAGGGTGGCGGGGGCCCCAAGTCAGGGCAGCTCGGCCGGGTCTGTTGCCAAACAGGCGCTGCTTCAGGTGCGTTTTCAGGTGCTTCAGGTGCGTTTTCAGGTGCTTCAGGTGCGTTTTCAGGTGCTTCAGGTGAGGTTTCAGGTGCTTCAGGTGCGTTTTCAGTGCTTCAGGTGCGTTTTCAGGTGCTTCAGGTGCGTTTTCAGGTGCTTCAGGTGAGTTTCCAGGTGCCTCAGTTGAATTTTCAGGCGGTGCAGGAGAGTCTTCAGGAGCTGCAGGTGATTTTTCAGGTGCTGCAGGTGCTGCAGGTATTTCTGAAACATTCTCTCGCAAAGATTGGGCAGACCGTTTGCAGCTACGCCTCTTCATCCCTTCTCCTCCCCACTCCATCTCATTGTACCTTTCACCGGTATTCTGAGAGAATTCGCCTCCAGAGATGGAGCAGGCTACATGTGGCTGTGCAGAGAACAGGCGGATTGGCTAGGCCGTTTTATCCTTTCTCCTCTTCTTCCTCTCACTGCCCTCCTTCCACCTCACTTCCTTGTCACAGGTATTCCGAGAGTATTCGCTTCCAGAGATGGAGCAGGCTACATGTGGCTGGGCCGAGAACAGGCGGATTGGCAGCGGCAGCTTTGGGGACGTGTATCGGGGGTTCAACCCGTATAACCCCGAGGAGACTTGGGCGGTTAAGCGGTCGAGGATAATCACCCAAGACTTTCAGCGGGAGGTGAGTGGGCTTATAAAGGGGATACGCGTTTTGAGGCACTATCTGGCGCCGATTCGATTTCTGGGTACTGCATTTTTTTCTCCTGCTTGACATGTGAGTCGACTCGTGACTGCCAGGTGCTGCATGGAAACCAACTCACCGCTCCTCCTTCATTATTCTGCTGGGATTCTGCATTGATTTCAACTCACTAGTCATCCCTTCTGATCCTCCTTCCATCCCTTTCCCAATCCCCCCATCCATCCCACCTCACTCCACCTCTCTCCACCTCTCTCCCTCCCACCAGGTGAAGGAGATGGCATCAAAGCACCACCCGGCGTTGGTGCACCTGCTGGGAGACTGCATAAACTGAACCCGGCATCGACTGCAAGTGGGAGATCGCATAAACTGAACCCACTTGCAGTCTCTTCCCCACTTTTCCTTGCCTCTTTTTACCCCATCGTTCATCGTTCCCCCCCCCCCCCCCATCCCTCCCACCAGGTGAAGAAGATGGCATCGAAGAACCACCCGGCGTTGGTGTGGCTGCTGCTGAGCTATTGCATTAAAACCCACCCCGCCACTCCCCTCATTCTGCTCCTTCCTCCTTCCTTTTCCCTTCCCACTACCCACCCCCCCCCTCTCTCCTTCCCACCAGGTGAAGGAGATGGCATCGAAGCACCACCCAGCGTTGGTGAGACTGCTGGGGTACTGTTTAGACTTCAACACCACCACTCCTCCCTTCCACTCATTCCGCTCCTTCCTCCTTTCCATTCCTTTCCCCGCTGCCCACGCCCTCCTCTCTCCCTCCCACCAGGTGAAGGAGATGGCATCGAAGCACCATCCGGCGTTGGTGAGACTGCTGGGGTACTGTTTACACTTCAACACCACCACTCCTCCCTTCCACTCATTCCGCTCCTTCCTCCTTTCCATTCCTTTCCCCGCTGCCCACGCCCTCCTCTCTCCTTCCCACCAGGTGAAGGAGATGGCATCGAAGCACCACCCGGCGCTGGTGCGACTGCTGGGATACTGCATCGATTTCAACCCTACCACTCAGACAATGGAGCAGATTCTGGTCTACGAGTTTGTGGATAATGGCGACCTTGAGAAGTGGCTCAGCCAAGGTGAGAGTGAGCTGGGTGTGGTGGGGTGCGGTGGGGTGAAATGGGGTGGGGTGCAGTGGGGTGGGGTGGGGTGCGGTGAGAAGTGGTTTAACCAGGTGAGCAATAACTTCAACCCCACCACTCAGACAATGGAGCAGATTCTGGTCTACGAGTTTGTGGATAATGGCGATCTCGAGAAGTGGCTCAGCCAAGGTGAGAGTGAGCTGGGTGTGGTGGGGTGCGGTGGGATGCAGTGGGGTGGGGTGGGGTGGGGTGGGGTATATGGAGTGAGAAGTGGTTGAGGCAGGTGACCATTGATTTCAACCCCACCACTCAGAACATGGAGCAGGTTCTGGTGTGCGAGTTTGTGGACCCTGGAGAAGTGGCTCAGGCAAGGTGAGAAGATGCCCCATAACCACTTTCAAAACACGGTGACAACTGTGGGTGGTGAGTGGGTGGGGTGGGGTCCCATTGACCGCTATCCCCCCACTCAGAACATGGAGCAGATTCTGGTCTACGAGTTTGTGAATAACGGAGACCTCGAGAAATGGCTCAGCCAAGGTGAGAGTCAACTGAATGCAGTGGGGTGGGGTGGGGTGCGGTGCGGTGGGGTGGGGTGCGGTGGGGTGCAGTGGGCTGGGGTGGGGTGTGGTGCGGTGGAAGTGGTTGAGCCAGGTGAGCAATGACTTCAACCCCACCACCCAGAACATGGAGCAGATTCTGGTGTACGAGTTTGTGAATGCACCCGTCCCCATGTCTTACTTCCGTCTCCAGTCTCCTCTCAGACACACCAAGGCCACTCGGCGTGTTTTTGAGTCGACTCAAAAACAGATTCCGTCTCCTGTCTCCTCACGGACTCACCAAGGCCACTCGGGGCAAAGGAGCGAGTGCAGGTGTACCTCACGGAGGGGCTGGGCTGCTTTACCTGACTGCTTTCCCTGAATGCGCGCATCCCCGTGCTTTCCCTGCCGCTCCTTCATCCTCCCACGGGTCACTGGGCATGAAGAAGAGCTGCAGCGTGAAGGATCGCTTTAGCAAAGAACGATAGTCACTTGTTGAAAAATAGTAACCCTGTAGCAAATTAGACTAGGAACCGAAAGCACAGCTCTGTTCTCCGTGCTTTCCCTGACTGCTTTCCCTGACTGCTTTCCCTGACTGCTTTCCCTGAATGCGCGCGTCCCCGTGCTTTCCCTGACGCTCCTTCATCCTCCCCACCCACCCATCCGTTGCCCCATCCCATCCTTTTCAGACAATCCTCGCTCGCTGACCGCAAAGGAGCGAGTGCAGGTGATGATAGGCGTGGCGGAGGGACTGCAGTACCTGCACAGCTTTGGCATCGTGCACCGCGACATCAAGCCCGCCAACATCCTGCTTGACTCGAAAATGAATGTGAGCCGTTAGATAGAGGTGGATGGTGGGTGGAGGGGATGCGGAGAGGGTGCAGGGATTCAGGGTGCAGGGCCGTGAGTACCTGCACAGCTTTGGCATCGTGCACCGCGACATCCTGCTTGACTCGAAAATGAATGTGAGCTGGCGCTTAGAGGTGGGAAGTTGGGGATGCAGTGACTCGGGTAGATAGAGTGCGATGGAATGGCTGCGGAACAGCTTTGGCATCGTGCATCGCGACATCAAGCCCGCCAACATCCTGGACTCCAAGATAAATGTGAGCCCATAGTAATTGATGGGTGTGGGTGGAATAAAAAGATGAAGGGGGGTGGGAGAGGGTTCAGAGGTTTTTAAAATCTGAATTCTTCTGTACCTTATCAGTCCCTGAACGTGTGGTTACCTACCCGTCTAGTACTGGCTCGTTCTGAACTGGCTAGTACTGGCTAGTTCTGAACTGGCTAGTACTGGCTACTTCTGAGTCGACTCAAAACTGGCTCCTGCTCTCACTGTGAAGATTCTCAATTTCCTCCCCACACCCATCTCCCCTCTCCCCTCACCCCATTGCAGAGCAAGATAGCTGAATTCAGGCGGCTCCCCTTATTGCAGCGACACACTCTCTCATACTCTTGCCCTCAACCCTCTCTCATACTCTTGCCCTCAACCCTCTCTCATACTCTTGCCCTCAACCCTCTCTCATACTCTTGCCCTCAACCCTCTCTCATACTCTTGCCCTCAACCCTCTCTCATACTCTTGCCCTCAACCCTCTCTCATACTCTTGCCCTCAACCCTCTCTCATACTCTTGCCCTCAACCCTCTCTCATACTCTTGCCCTCAACCCTCTCTCATACTCTTGCCCTCAACCCTCTCTCATACTCTTGCCCTCAACCCTCTCCCCACACCCATCTCCCCTCGCCCCGTTCCAGGCCAAGGTGGCTGATTCCGGGCCGGGAGAAGGAACGGCGGCTACAATGGCGTTAACACGAGTGATGGGCATACCGGACGATGCCATAACCCCTTAGTTATTTATTCCTTGTTGCACGAAACAGCTCTCATCCTCCTACCTTCAACGTTCTCCCCTTTCCCCTCACCCCATGCCAGGCCAAGGTGGCTGATTTCGGGTTGGTGCGGCTGGGAGAGGGGACCTCAGCTACAATGGCGTCGACACGAGTGATGGGCACACCGGGCTATGTGGACCCTGCCTATTACAAGTCGCAGAAGGCCACTCCTGCCGCCGACGTGCACAGGTACAGAACGGTGAAGAGAGGTGCAGCATGGTACAGAGCGGTACAGAGCACTATCGAGCAGTACAGAGCGGTGCCAGCCGGTATTGGCCTAGAAGTAACTTTCAAGAGTGATGGGCACACAGGGCTATGTGGACCCTGCTTATTACAAGTCGCAGAAGGCCACTCCTGCTGCCGACGTGCACAGGTATGCACAGAGCGGTGCAGGGAGGTGCAGAGCAGTGCCAACCGGCATTGGCCTGTAAGTAAGTTTGCAAGATGGTTCAGTGCGGTGCTTTGGCGCAGAGTTGCTCACAGAAATTACCACTCACAGAAGGAGCACAGTAATTTTCTTCTCTTCTCTCAGCCCCTCTCCTGTCACCTCCCTCCTCTCCTCTCCTCTCCTTTCACTTCCATGCGTCCCCCTGTCCCTGCTCTACCTACCTGTGAGCGCAGCTTTGGCGTTGTCCTTCTAACAGTCATCACTGCTCGCCGGGCCATCTATGAAGTGGGGGACAAGCAGGTCAACATCAAGGACTGGGTAAGCTCTCTCTCTACCCTCCAAAGTTTCGGCTTGTTTTCTCTTCAAATCGTTTACACACCGCTACCTTGTACCTTCCTTCTAATACATGCAGTGGGGGACACGCATGTAAGCACCATGGAGTGCGTATGTGTTTCATCTCCCTCTTATTTCCTTCTCACACTCCTCTCCTCCCACCTCCCCGTTCCAACAGGTTGCCCCGCTTGTCGATGCATGCAACGCACAGGCCTTCCGGGACCCTCGACTCGACGCGCCCGACGATCTCGTGCTGCGCCTCGCGCGCCTCGCCATCGACTGCACCAAGGTGCCTGTCGCATCACGACCGTCCATGGCGCGCGTTCTTGCGGAGCTCATGGATATGAAGGAGGCGTTCTTCGGGCCGGAGACCGACAAGGTGGTTTCGAGCATCGACAGGGAGATCGATGATTCGAATAGTCTGGGAAGCTTGACAGTGGAGTTGAAGAAGGCGGAGCTGCTTGGGGCTGGCAGTGGGAGTGGGGGATTATAATACGGACGGAAGCAAGTTTCAAATAAGTATTACAGTATGTTAGTTTCCACAAGGTGGTGCACACAAGGTTGATAAGCAAGAAATAGTATACTGTGGAATTTTACTGAAGCCCAAGAGCATTTTCTTGCTCATAGCCACGTTGAACATATTTGGCTGAGGCTGTTTTTCTTTTTGTGGCTTTGTTAGTTTTTGTGCTCCCATTTTGCCTCTAATATTCTATGTTTTATATATTCTACAAATCAAACATGTTCAACGTGGAAAGGGTGCCGAAAATGGAGACTTGTTTGATCCTTATCCTGCCGTAAGAGCGTGTTACCATTCCTTATCCTTATGTTGAGGAGGACCTTGCGGGAGGTCTCGTGGCCCACTTGCAAGTTGGGCTGGTTGCACTGCATAACTGGATGACTGGATGCCAAACAGCGATACCGGGCAGGTGTCAGAACATTTCAAACATCACCACCGATTGGTACACTGACTGTTTTAAAGCATTGCTGCTGAGCCTTTGCCTTGTTGGCTCACGGTTCGGTTGAAATTCTTCCCAATCAAACAGTAACCTTCAACAACGCATGCATCCTGGGCAGAATACCACCATCCCATCTCACGGCATCGCAACTCAACAAAATCAAGAGATTCATTGCAGGATATTTGCGTATAGATTCTGTCCGACACTGAGGACCGCGGCTCGTGATGCTGCCCTCCAGGTGATTTTTCTCTGTCTGCCCTTCCCAAACCAACCCAACTCGTTCGCCATGCGGCTCGGGAATGTGCCCCTTTTGTGCGGGAGCAGAGCATTCGAGCCAGGCGGAGCGTAGGCGGAGCGTGCGTGCATAGGACGAACATTGAGGGTGGGCCTGCTTCGGGGTCCAGAGTGTAATGCGCTACCAGTCAGGACTTCGGAAATTCCAACATGGCAGGGAATGCAGACGGAAATCTCTGAGAGCAATGCGATAGCATGGCATATTCTCAAGATAGCAAATGCGTTTCCTTCTTCCGTTCCAACACAGCACCCCTTTGCCATGCCAAGCATGACTGTGGTCTCTTCCCCAAGTCGTCCTTTCCCGCGCCATTTTGCATGCGGCATTTGGGTATTTCGGCTCTTCTCCTCACCTAAACCTGTCTAGTAAACGGAATTCGTTTAGCTGTTTTATCAGGACCACCGTCCAGACACTACAAGATTCTTCACTCAACGTCCCTCCTAACTGAGGAGCAAGTGATTGAGTTGAGAGAAGCTTGACCTTTGCAGACAGAGACTTTCAGCGGATCATAGTTAGCGGTCAGTGTCATTACTTGCGTAGTTTATCAAACGATGAACGTCATGGATCGCTACTCACAATGTCGCTCGATTCATCACGGCAACTCCGATGACTTACTACTTCACGTCCCCATTCGCTGGACCCCGCCCCATTCGCCACGCGTCCACGACATGGCGATGCACGCTGGCGAAACTGGTAACCCGTCCATAAAAAGTCGCGGATTCCCCGTCGGTTTGCACCTTCGTCCAGATACCGCCACGGGAGACTTCAACGTATCCCAGCAGCCAATGGCTGGCGGAAGCTTCGAGGTTCTGCCCATTGTGTCCCCCCGACACTGCCCTCTTCCGCCTCACCCCCCGCACTGGCAACCTTCCCCCGATATCCCCCGCGGGTCCGCGGCGGCAGGCCCCCGCGAGTCCGCGGCGGCAGGCCCCCGCGAATTCCCCCGGCAGCACTGCGGCAGACGCGCGTCGCGTGGCGCCGCCGATGCATGCGCCGCCGTTGCGCGCCTCGGCGGCGGAGAAATCATCCTCGAAACGGGAAGCGGCGACACAGCGCTTGGAGCAGTAACGGCTGAACCGCTCGTACCGGAAATACTGGCGGTGTCTTGCAGACCCGCATCGCACGAGGATGTCAGCTGCTTCTTGCCCGTCAGCCGCGATAGTTCCAGTCGAAGCAGAAGTTTCGAAGAAGAAACACTGGCTCATCGGTGGCACGCAGAGGGCGGCGCGCGCGTGGCGCCACTGCCGCCGACCGCGGTTGAGAGAGGCGGAAGCTTCGCGTCGAACAAGTCGGACGGTCCGGGAGAGTCCAGCTGGGAGAAGGAGTTTCTGGATTGGACGGAGGAGTGCGCTGGCGGCGCCGCTGTCACGCCACGTTTGGAGACGGCAGAGGCGGCTCGAAGGGCCTCCGACGCGGCGCCCCCGACGCCGCCGGCGTTGGCGCAAACGTCGAAACTGACGGAGGACGTTCGATCGAAGCACGGCAATTTATCTCTTCGATATTTGGGGGTAAGTCCTTGAAACGATTTTTGTGCTCGGCTTTTGCTCATTTTATTTCTTCATCGATTTACATGGGAAAAACGGGAGTATTACACCTCGGCCGCGTTTTGAGTCACGGGAGTAAAAACGGGAAAAACCTCGGCCGCGTTTTGAGTCGCCTCGAAGTTCGTTCATAGACGTCTTTTTAGTTGCATTTGACGCATTATTTGCTCATTGTAATCCATCTTTCGTCCTTTTACGTGACAGGGAAGCAAAGCCGCGCACCGAGTGGAGCCGCATGAAGACGGGGAGAAGGCGCACCATATAATCTCCCCGCGCGATGGTGGAGACTCCCGCGGAAGCGTCAAGCATTCCCGCGCAAGCGGCGGGCACTACAATCTTTTCTCGCGCAGCAGCAGCAGGGATGACGCGCATTCACGCGGAAGCTTCGGTGATGACGCGCACTCCCGCGGAAGCGGCGGCGGGGACGACGGACATTCCCGCGCAAGCGGCGGAGATGACGCACACTCCCGCGCAAGTAGCGGACACTACAACCTCTTCTCGCGCAGCAGCACGCGGAAAGAACGAGCCGTTGCCGCCGCAACAAGCGCCGCCACTGCTGTCGCGACAGCAGCAGTGGCCACTGACGAACCATCACTACTAGTGGCGAGACAAATGACGTCAGGATCAGCTGCCACGTCATATTGCGGTTCGGACTCGTCGTTCGGGGATCAAACCGCCGGCGTTGGATTTCCCGCCCGCTACCACGACCCGCTTTCCGCCTCCCCCCACGCTCGCGCGTTTCCCCCGCGGCTTCCGCACCCGCCGTCCCCCTCCAGCTGTCCGTTCCCGTTTGCAACAGGAGTAGCCGCAGCAGCAGCGGCGGCGGCGGCAACACCGGCAGGAGCAGAAGCCGACACGAGTGCGATAAAGAAGCGGTTGAGTGCGATGATGCAGTTTCCCACGTGGGAGCAGCAGCAGAAGGAGCGGCAGAAGCAGCAAGACGCGGCGGCGAGTACGGCGCAGCACGCGCTGAGGCAAGCGCAGGAGGAGCTGCTGTTTCCCAAGTTCCATGCGCCCGGGCAAGTGGAGCCGTTGCACGCGCCGAAACAACCGCCGCAACAACCGCCGCAGCAGCAGCTCAATCCGCTTATATCCTCCGCGCAGGAGGCAAAACTGCTGGAGACAAAATTGCCGCCCGGAGTGCCGACATTCGGCAGTAGAGCCGAGCACTCGGCGACTCCAGACAGCAGCGATCATGGCGGCGGCGTGGCTTGGGGCAGGGGGATGCGCAGGGGCTACGGGGAGTGCGGAGGCGTGGAGAGCGGTACTGGTGGGTCAAACAGTGGTGTGGTTCGGCCTGCAAGCCGAGGGAGTGGCGACGGGGGTGTGGGGTGGGGGAGGGATGAGGGGAGAAGCAACACATTGCCGGGGGGACATGGCATGTGGGGCAGGGAGCAAGGGACGAGTGGCGGTGAGAGTGGTGGAGTGCGGTTGAGAGACGTGGGGAAGGTTGACAGGGAGGGCGGTGGGATGTTGAGGAGTAACTGGGAGTGTGGCAGCGTGGGGTGGGACCACGGAGAGTCCCACAGCATGGGCAGCAACGCTAGCAGCAGCGTTGATAACAGCGTTGCAAACAGCAGCTATGGTCAATCTTCTTCCCACGGAAATATTTTTGAGTCGACTCAAAAGCTGTCCCACCACGCACGCGATTCGGCATATCACACACGCAACGCCCACCACTACTCTCCCCCTGTCGGCCACGTGTCCCACGGCTATGCTGACTCAGCATCAGGCGCAGCAGCAGCCTTCATGCCGTCACCACCTGGCAGCACACCCGCATCGTCCGGTGGAATGACATCAGGCCACGTGGCAACATCCCACGTGGCACCATCCAACGTGGCATCAGGCCACGTGGCGTCAAATGGCGGCTGCAGGGTGTTCTCTCCGGAGCAGCTGGTCGCAGCAACCAACGGCTTCCACCCCTCCAACCTGCTCGGCGCTGGCGCCTTCGGCCAGGTACAAACCTTCACTGAACCTTCAGCGAATCTTCAGCGAACCTTTGCCAAACCTTCTCTGAACCTTCATCGACTCTCTCTCCAACCCCCGCTCTTGCATTCGCTGCATTTGTTGTCACGCATGCGCCACCCTCAAACCACTTTCTGCTCCCTGCCCTCTCCTCTCTCTCCCCACAGGTGTTCAAGGGCAACCTGTTGGCTGTGACGTGGCAATAAAGAAACTCCAGGGGAACGGGTGGCAGGGCGAGGAGGAGTACGGCAGAGAGGTGACCGTGTCGTCGCGCATGCGCCACCCTCAACCCCCCTCTGCTCTCTGCTCTCTGCTCTCTGATCTCTCCTCTCTCCTCTCTGCAGGTGTATAAGGGCATTCTGCTGGGCTGCGAGGTGGCGATCAAGAAGCTGGAGGGGAACGGGTGGCAGGGCGAGGAGGAGTACGGCACAGAGGTACACGTGCTGTCGCGCATGCGCCACCCGCACATCGTGCTGCTCATGGCTGCCCCGCCATCAACTGCCTTGTCTACGAGTTCCTGCCTGGAGGGGACCTCTCACAACACCTCTGCGCTTCTGCTTCTGCTGGTGTTTCTACCGCCTCCGCTGCTTCTGCTGCTGCTGGTGTTTCTACCGCCTCCGCTGCTTCTGCTGCTGCTGGTGCCAGTGCTGCTACCAACACCATGCCTGCACTCTGCCGCCCGCTCTCCTGGCCGGATCGGATCAGAATCTTATCCGAGATCTCCGGTGCGCTGCTCTACCTGCACCAGCACTCCCCCCCGATCGCGCACCGGGACTTAAAGCCCCAGAACATCCTCCTCGATACAAGCCTCCGCGCCAAGCTGGCAGACGTCGGCCTGGCTCGCCTGATCGACTGCGGCAACGGGGACGAATACAACGGTGGAGATGGGTCCGGAGGGTACGGAGGAGGAGGAGGGGGGAATGTGACGGCGAGAGTGAGGGGAACGGTGGGGTATATCGACCCAGAGGAGTTGGTTACGTGTGAGGTGTCTGTGTTAGGGGATGTGTATGCGCTGGGGGTGGTGATGCTGCAGATGCTGATGGGGATTCCGGAGGTGAAGCAGACTGTGAAGGTGATGCGGACGGCTCATGATTTGTTGGAGAAGGGGCAGTGGAGCGGCAATGACACTGGCAGCAGCAGCAACGCCAGCACAGTAACCAGCAGCAGCACTAGCAGCAACAGCAGCGGCACCAGCACCAGTAGCAGATGGACACGTCACCTGACTGCAAGCCTGCAACGAGCAGTGAATGTGATTATAGAGAGGTTGGATGACTCGGGGGGGAAGTGGGACCGCGGTGCTGCTGCTGAGGTGGCGGCTATTGCAATCTGCTGCACCAACAGGAGGCGAGCAAGCCGGCCGGATCTTGAAAGGGAGGTGCATGAGGTGCTGATGCAGTTGGCAGAGGAGAGTGTGGGGTGTGCGGGGAGGCAGCAGGATGCTTCCAACAGTCACCTGCTCTGTCCCCTGTCTAAGGTGAGTGAGTTTATCATTCCTGAAAGGGAGGTGCGTGAGGTGCTGATGCCACTGGCAGAGGAGAGTGCTGGGTGTGCAGAGAGGCAGCAGGATGCAGCCAACAGTCACCTGCTCTGTCCCCTGTCTAAGGTGAGTGAGTTAATCATTCCTGAAAGGGAGGTGCGTGAGGTGCTGATGCCACTGGCAGAGGAGAGTGCTGGGTGTGCAGAGAGGCAGCAGGATGCAGCCAACAGTCACCTGCTCTGTCCCCTGTCTAAGGTGAGTGAGTTAATCATTCCTGAAAGGGAGGTGCGTGAGGTGCTGATGCCACTGGCAGAGGAGAGTGCTGGGTGTGCAGAGAGGCAGCAGGATGCAGCCAACAGTCACCTGCTCTGTCCCCTGTCTAAGGTGAGTGAGTTAATCATTCCTGAAAGGGAGGTGCGTGAGGTGCTGATGCCACTGGCAGAGGAGAGTGCTGGGTGTGCAGAGAGGCAGCAGGATGCAGCCAACAGTCACCTGCTCTGCCCTCTTGTCTAAGGTGAGTGAATGAGTCGGTTCCCACTGCCATGTAACACGCGGTATTGCGTACACTGGCTCGGGGTAAGTGCTCGGTACTTATTGGTATGCGACATGTGTGCGTTGTGCAGATGCGGATGAGAGAACCGGTGGTGGCAGCAGATGGGTACACATATGAGAAGACAGAGATTGAGAAATGGATGGAGACCAGCAGCAGATCTCCCATAACAGGAGAGCTTTTTGCGCATCCCATGCTCACTCCGAACAATGCAATGAGTGTTATCATCAAATAAACAGGGGTGCCTGACTGTCCGTGTTAAATAATACGCAATATCTGTGCCTGGGTGCCAGAATAAGCAACATATTTGGTTTCCGATTATCATGAACAACGTATAAGTGCCCCTGTGTACCAAAAGCACACCTGACGGCAAAGCACCATGGCAAATGAGATGCAACGACACCACCTTCACCTCAGCTGAGATGTAACCAGTCGCTCCATTCAACCAACAGCACACAGGTACCAAGCACCAACAATTGCAACCCTTTTGTAGGGCTGCAGTGTTTCATCTCGTACCGTTTTCTCCCGGATCTAAAAATACAGGGAAAAAAGGGGGGTGTCTTCTCGTAGGAAAAAGCTACATAATACCCGGGTCTTTACATATTGCTACGATCAGAGAATGATCGCTAACCAGGATCTACTCGGGAAGGTTCGCACACAGGGAAATGTAGTTGGTGGGCCCGTGACCTCAATAGCAGAGTGAATGTAAAATGCTTGAGATAATAAGAGCATGCAAATACAACGATATAAATAAGGGTACAAGGGAATACGAAGCGACCTAACTAGCCATGTACTCTAAGGGGTACATTCCCTTATTCAAATACATTCCCAACCGTGCGGCGCGTACAGTTTCGTAACTGTTCCCGCCAAAACATCCTGCCTGCAGCTGTCCGATGCCGTCTGCTTCCGACGGTCCAGATGCGACCCAACTGTCTGACACTTCGAGTCAAACTCCAACTGTCTGACGGTTCGCTTTCTTGCTTCGATACTGCGTACTTCTCTTTGCTGCGGTGAGGAGTGCTCAGTAACAATTACATGTTACTATTCGTAACACCCCCCTTCACTCCTGGCCGTAGCTCGATTTGACCTGCTTGACCACGCCGCTGAGTTCGGAGCAGTGCTGATACTGCTGGCGTGGCAGTCGCTTTGTGAGGAAATCTGCTGCCATGTCACCGGTCGGGCAATAGGTCAAGTTGACCTTGCCCTTGTCCACTTCGTCCTTCACGAAGAAATATCGCAGCGCAATGTGCTTGGTGCGATTGACGAAACCAGGTTTGTTCGCGATGCGAATCGCGCTCTGGTTGTCGCAGTGAAGTCGAAAGATTGGTGAAGTTTGAATTTTTGCCTCCTGCAGGAGTTCCTGTAGGTAGAGGCCTTCGCGAACTGCTGCGGTTGCTGCGATGAACTCCGCTTCGGCTGACGACAGGGCAACCAGCTCCTGCTTCTGTGAATTCCAGGAGATTGGCCCCGTTGGTTCGAGTCGGAACAGGAAGCCGGTCCTGGACCGTCGATTGTCGGGATCTGCTGCATGATCGGCATCCACATAGCCGACGAGATTGAAGGATGGGGTTGGTGCAGTTGAGTAGCACAGCCCAATCTTGGGCGTTGAGACGAAAAATTGCAAAGCGCGCTGCAGGTCCAGGTGATTTTCAGCCGTTGGTTTCCGTGAGTGCTGGGCAAGCTGACTTGCGATGTAGGAGAGGTCTGGCCTGCAGGTGACAGAGGCGAAAAGGAGGCATCCCAGCTGCTGTTGGTAAGTCTGGATTCCAGCAGGGGACAGGGCTTTGTTGTCAGGTTTGTGGTTCGGTCCGGTGCGGGTGAAATCTTGAACCGCTTCCCTAACTCCTCTGCGTACTTGGTTGCTGACAGATGAATGGCTTCAGGCGCGTAGGAGATGTTGAGGCCTAGGAACTGCTTCACCTCGTAGTTGCACGTGATGTCGACGCGCCCCGCCAGGGCCTTCTCGAACTGTTCGAGCAGCTCGTTGTTTGAGCCCGTGTAGAGCAAGTCGTCGACGTAGACCGTGAGGAGGATGTATTCCCCGCGGAAATCGCGGCGGTACATTCCTAGGTCGTGGGGCATCTGCTTGAACCCGATTTCAAGCAAGATGTTGTGCAAGTACTGCTGCCACAGCCTTGGAGCCTGCTTGATGCCGTACAGTGACTTGCGCAGCTGGCATACCCGCGAGTCACTTTCGCCATAGGTGTGTGGCTGCTCCACGTAAATCACAGCGTCCACTAACGCGTATAGGAACGCGTTTTTGACATCGATCTGGCGGAGTGGCAGGTGCCTTGCAGCTGCGATAGCGAGTAAGATGCGGACGGAGGTGTGGCGACTGACGGGGGCGAATGTCTGGTCGAAATCGATCCCATGCCTCTGGTCATAGCCGCGAACCACCCAGCGCGCTTTAAAGCGCTCAATCGTTCCGTCAGCTGCGGTCTTCACGCGGAAGACCCATTTCCCCGAGAGGATTCTTGCACCTTTGATTGCTGCGCGGTCAACGAGCACCCAGGTGTCGTTTGACTCCAGTGCCTTGATTTCCGCGTCCATTGCCTCACGCCATTCCTTGCTGTGTGGTCCAGAGAGGGCTTCGCGCGGGTTTCGGGGCTCGATGACGCGCGGCGCTTTCGAGGTTGCGGTGTGAAGTCCGAGCAGTTGCAGTCCTGAGACGGTACTGTCGTGGTGACGCTGCGGGACGACTTCCTGCACGTCATCATCGTCGCTCTCGGGTTCGGGTGGTGCTGATGGTGCTGCGCCTCCGCCGCTTCCGCCCGTTCCGCCTATTCCTCCTCCTGAGGAATCATCGTCGTTGTCGCTGCTGCGCCGATCTTCCCAAGTGAATTCGGCCCTGGTGTCCTGCTCTAGAAGTGCTGCAGCGGCTTCGTCTTCGGGCGTTGCGTAGCTGTGGCCGTTGTTCGCGTAAACGCGATCTGCATTCCTCTGTTCGTCGTCGCGGAACTGGTCGAGGAAGAGACGCTCGTAGAAAATTACGTCGCGAGCGTGAGCGGTTTTCTGACTGAGGAGGTCCAGTACGATCCATGCTTTGTACTCGTGACTGATGCCGAGGTGAATTCCCCAGCGCGCGCGACTGGCGAATTTGCCGATGGTTGATGTTGGCGGGCGGTACTGCACCATGCACCCCCACACGCGGAGCATGGAGGTATCCCCCTTGGTCCCGGTCCCCCTTGGATGTGCGGGGAGAGATTCCCGCTGATCGTGGTGGTTGAAAGCAGGTTGTGCACCCGCACGGCGTGGTGCATCGCGTAGGTCCAGTAGATCGGCGGCAGCTTCGACTGCTTCATTAGCGCCCGCACCTTCGTCATCAGTGTGCGATTCGTTCGCTCCGCTACGCCTTGCTGCTGATGTGCGTAGGGGAGAGAGATGTGATGTTCGATCCCCTTTTGCGCCAGGTAAGTTTGCATCTGGTTGCTTCTGAACTCTGCTGCGCCGTCAGATTGCCAGATCTTTAGCTTCTTTCCAAATTGTCGCTCCGCATGCGCTAGCCAGAGCCGAAACACCTCGTAGGCTCTGTCGCGCGTCTCCACGTTCACGACCCACACGTAGCGTGTTCCAGCGTCAATGAAGGTGAGAGTGTATAGCTCGTCCTCGACTCCGCAATGCCCCACGTTCAGGAAATCGCTGTACACCTTGTGCAGTTTGGGGTATGCGGCGCAGGTGAACGTTCCGCGTGCCTCGGCGAGGCTCTGTTGGCGAAGCTCCTCGGCTTCGCGGCGCGCCAGTTCTTCCTCCTGTTCCATGGTAAGTGTTGCCGTGGGGTCGCGCCAATGTGGGTAAATCTGCAGAAAATTCTCGCGGGTGTAGGGGCGTGGGATGCCACGCGCATCGAAGGTACCGACACCAGTTCCACGAAGCATCCCTCGAAGATGTTGAGAAGGGGGACCTGTGAGGGGGTGCTCAGGCGTGCCGAACACGCCATGCGTGGTGACTTCGAGTTCGAGTTGCGACATCCCTTCCTCGGGGGGCGCGTTGCGCTCTGCTTCCGCGATGGCGGCGAGTCCGCGGCCTGCAATCGCGCTCGTCGAGGTCGTCGGCGTGTGACAATCCCTGCAGATGCCATCTGGATCGGGGTTGTGAAGTTCCGTTTCGCGTGGGTGGGGATGATGCGGCACCCACGGCCTGCCGTCAGGGTGCTTCCAGTCCCTGTGGTGGATGTGGTCGAATCGCAGTGGCACGAGGTCAATCAGCTCGTGCGAGTCGCCGCTGCAGTCGGGAATATCGAAATCCAGGATGTACACTCCATTTTCGGAGTGTGCTCGTCCGATCTGCCTGCGGGGAAAGGTGCGCGATTCGTAGTGCAGCAGAATGTCGCGCGTCGCGCGATCTGTGCTGAGTTCTACGCCGCAATCCATGAGCTGTGCGGCGGACAGGAGGTTGAAGCGCAGGTTCTGGACTATCAGCACATCGTTGAGCGTGATGTGCGTGCGGCTTCCGCGTGCTTTGAGCACAACGATGCCTTGCGCGCTTGCGCGCAGGCGCGTGTTGTTCGCCACTGTGACGTAAGTGACTGTGGGGGTGGCGACGGCGTTGGATATGTAACGCTCGGAGCCTACCATATGCTGGCCGCAGCAGCTGTCCAGGTACCAAGTGTTGTAGCGCTTGTTGTTGTCACGTGCGAGCAGCGCCAGTCGCGGCGTGACGATATGCGCAGTGTCGAACTTCAGGAATTGCTCGCGCGAGAGCCAATCAAGTGGCGCCACCCGCATGTCAGGTACGTGCGGGGGACTCTCAAGCAGCGGGACTGGGAGATTCCAGTCCTGGTCGTCGTCGTCGGTGAAGTCGTGGCGCGGACTGAATGGGTTGTTGTTAGAGAACGCGCCAATGGGATGCGGTGCTGGCTCAGGTGATGGTGAGCGCACGCGGCGACGACGGGACTCGCCTGTCATGGCCATGTTGCTCATGACATTGCGTACTGTGGCAGTCGGTGGCGGCTGCTGCTGCTGATGCTGAACCGCGGGGTTCAAGTTGTGCGCGGGTTGGGGTTGATACCCCTGGGCTGGACGCACGTCGCCTCGTGCGTCTTGTCGGCCGGGCCAAGTGCTCGGATTGGTCTGGCGAGGGCGAGATCGGTATTTACATCGATCCGCCAGGTGCCCGAAAGTCCTGCAAATTTTGCAGTAGAGGCGCCTCGGACGTCGCTCTTCGTTGTTGTCGGCGTAGAAGGCGATCCGTTCTCTTTCTCGTCGTGGCGCTGGTCGCTGCTGATCCATATCCCGTTGTTCGACGAGAAGGGCGGCGCAAAGGGCGGCCTCCGAGATGACCCCCTGCTGTCGGAGAAGCGCCTTGCAGGGCCGCCACTCTGGGCCGAGCCCTTGAAGTACGATGTTAACGAAGATTTCTTCAGATATCGTGCTTCCCAACTTCACGATTTGATCGCGAAGGCTCCGACAGCGGTTAAGGTAAGTGTTGACCTTCTCCCCTGAGGTCATCTTGGTTTCCAGGAGTTCCTGGAGCAGTCGGCTCGAGGAGACAGAGTCCTTGGGCTGATACACTCCTGTCAGATGTCGCCAGGCGTTGAGGGCTGGAGCAGCTGTCGTTTTGTACGAACGGATGTTCAGCTGCTCCGCCGGGGACATATTCCGCAGGAGCACCCCGTACGCCATCAGTGATTCGTTGTAATACCTCGCCTTGGCGTCGTCGGTGTCCTCGGCAGGCTCGGCGTAGCTCCCGTCGAAGTAATGGAAGATTTGGGCGTTCTGCAGCAGGAGCTCTAATTCGAAGCTCCAGGTATAGAAGTCTTTGCCGTCAAAGCTGGAACTTGTCTTTATTTTTGATATGCTCAGAAACTTTGATTGAGCTGAGAGAATTGCTTCTTCATTGGGACGGGGAGCCTTGGGGGTTGAACCATTTGTGTCGAGGGAGAAGGTTTGCGGGACGGTGTTCTGCCCAGTTGGGCCCGGTTGGGTTGGTTGCGAGGATGTTCCCGCATCGTCGTTCCGCAATGTTTGGAGCCCTTGCTCCAGACTGGTGAGTCGCTGAAGAAGTTGTGCGAGGACTTCGGTGCCGATCGAAGTTGTTTCCTCGCTTGTCGCAGCCGGGTTGGTGCGCGCTTCAGCCGTCAGATTAGTCTGACCACCAGATCCTCCGGCCATTTTCACACGCGAGCGTGTGCCATGCTACGATCAGAGAATGATCGCTAACCAGGATCTACTCGGGAAGGTTCGCACACAGGGAAAAGATTGGTTGGTTCGTCCGTGATCTCAATAGCAGAGTGAATGTAAATGCTTGAGATGATTAAAACATGCAAATACAACAAGTATAAATATGAGTACAGGGAAGACGAAACGACCTAGCTAGCCATGTACTCTAAGGGGTACATTCCCTTATTCAAATACATTCAACCGTGCGGCGCGTACAGTTTCGTAACTGTTCCCGCCAAGAACATCCTGCCTGCAGCTGTCCGATGCCGTCTGCCTCCGACGGTCCAGATGCGACCCAACTGTCTGACACTTCGAGTCAAACTCCAACTGTCTGACGGTTCGCTTTCTTGCTTCGATACTGCGTACTTCTCTTTGCTGCGGTGAGGAGTGCTCAGTAACAATTACATGTTACTATTCGTAACACCCCCCTTCACTCCTGGCCGTAGCTCGATTTGACCTGTTTGACCACGCCGCTGAGTTCGGAGCAGTGCTGATACTGCTGGCGTGGCAGTCGCTTCGTCAGGAAGTCTGCTGCCATGTCACCGGTCGGGCAATAGGTCAAGTTGACCTTGCCCTTGTCCACTTCGTCCTTCACGAAGAAATATCGCAGCGCAATGTGCTTGGTGCGATTGACGAAACCGGGTTTGTTCGCGATGCGAAAGGTTGGCGAAGTGAAGTCGAAAGGTTGGCGAAGTTGGAATTTTCGCCTCCTGCAGGAGTTCCTGTAGGTAGAGGCCTTCGCGAACTGCTGCGGTTGCTGCGATGAATTCTGCTTCGGCTGACGACAGGGCAACCAGCTCCTGTTTCTGTGAGTTCCAGGAGATTGGCCCCGTTGGTTCGAGTCGGAACAGGAAGCCGGTCCTGGACCGTCGATTGTCGGGGTCTGCTGCATGATCGGCGTCCACGTAGCCGATGAGGTTGAAAGATGGAGTTGGTGCAGTTGAGTAGCACAGCCCGATCTTGGGCGTTGAAACGAAAAATTGCAAAGCGCGCTGCAGGTCCAGGTGATTTTCAGCCGTTGGTTTCCGTGAGTGCTGGGCGAGCTGACTTGCGATGTAGGAGAGGATTCTTGCACCTTTCATTGCTGCGCAGTCGACGAGCACCCAGGTGTCGCGTGACTCTAGTGCCTTGATTTCCGCGTCCATTGCCTCACGCCATTCTTTGCTGTGTGGTCCAGAGAGGGCTTCGCGCGGGTTTCGGGGCTCGATGACGCGCGGCGCTTTCGAGGTTGCTGTGTGAAGTCCGAGCAGTTGTAGTCCTGAGACGGTGCTGTCGTGGCGACGCTGCGGGATGACTTCCTGCACGTCATCGTCGTCGCTCTCAGGTTCAGGTGGTGCTGATGGTGTTGTGCCTCCGCCGCTTCCGCCCGTTCCGCCCATTCCTCCTCCTGAGGAATCATCGTCGTCGTCGTCGCTGCTGTGCCGATCCTCCCATGCGAACTCGGCCCTGGTGTCTTGCTCCAGGAGTGCTGCAGCGGCTTCGTCTTCGGGCGTTGCGTAGCTGTGTCCGTTGTTCGCGTAGACGCGATCTGCGTTTCTCTGTTCGTCATCGCGGAATTGGTCGAGGAAGAGACGCTCGTAGAAGATTACGTCGCGGGCATGGGCGGTCTTCTGACTCAGAAGGTCCAGCACGATCCACGCCTTGTGCTCGTGGCTAATGCCGAGGTGAATTCCCCAGCGCGCGCGACTGGTGAATTTGCCGATGGTTGATGTCGGCGGTCGGTACTGCACCATGCACCCCCAGACGCGCAGCATCGATGTGTCCCCCTTTGTCCCAGTCCACTTGACGTGCGGGGACAGGTTGCCGGTAATTGCGGTGGTCGAAAGCAGGTTGTGCACCCGCACGGCGTGGTGCATCGCGTAAGTCCAGTAGATCGGCGGCAGCTTTGATTGCTTCATCAGCGCGCGCACCTTCGTCATCAGCGTGCGGTTCGTCCGCTCAGCTACGCCCTGTTGCTGGTGTGCGTAGGGGAGGGAGATGTGATGCTCGATCCCCTTTTGCGTCAGGAATGTCTGCATCTGATTGCTCCTGAACTCTGCCGCGCCGTCGGACTGCCAGATCTTGAGCTTCTTTCCAGATTGCCGCTCCGCATGTGCTAGCCAGAGGCGGAACACCTCGTAGGCTCTGTCGCGCGTCTCCACGTTCACGACCCATACATAGCGTGTTCCTGCGTCGATGAAGGTAAGCGTGTAGAGTTCGTCTTCGATTCCGCAATGCCCCACGTTCAGGAAATCGCTGTACACTTTGTGCAGCTTGGGGTATCGGTTGGTTCCAGGTTCGAGCAGCGGGAACGGTTGGTGGCTCAGCGCAGCTTCGGGGCAGACGGTGCAGTTGCGCGGATGTGTCGCGCCACTCACTTCGGAGCCATCAGGGCGCAGGAGTGCGCCAGGAGCGAAGACGCCAGCGTCGATGCAGTTTTTCAGCGTTGCGCGGGAAGGGTGTCCGAGGCGCTGGTGCCAGAGTGCATCATCAGCGCGAAAGCCGGAGGTGCGCATATAGCGCGCGCGCGCTTCCTCGGGGTCTTCGTCAGGTACAGGAGCAGGTTCTGTTACTACTTCTTCTGCTTCTTCTTCTGCCGCGGTGGTCAGCATCAACGCCAAGAACTCTCTGTCGCGAATTTCAGAGAGCGGGATGTTGGTCCCAGGGATGGTTCCAGGGACAAGGGTAGGTTGGCGTGGTTCAGGGGCAGGTCCGTAGATAGTGCGACGCGGGGTTGACGGCTCGTTGCCCCAGGTAATGGTGTCCCACGGGTCGCGATGCGGGGGAATGTCTGCAGGAGGTGGTGCGAGGGGAATGCGGCGCGGGGGACGACCGAGAGGAACGACTGCAGGTGCTGCTTCGGTCTTCGTGGCTTCTTCCTCTCCCCCCCTTCGTTCTTCGCGGGAAGTGCCCCAGCCGCTATTGTCGGCGCCAGATGCGGCGCCCCATCCGCCGGTTGCGGTTGCCCAGGTTCCGCCTGTGTTGCCCCAGTCGCCAGCCTCAGTCGTTCCTTGTCCGCCGACGCTTCCCCACCCCCCTTCATTGGTGGCGCTTTCTTCAGCTTCGGCGCCCCATGCGGCGCAAGCGAACGTTCCGCGTGCCTCGGTGAGGCTTTGTTGGCGAAGCTCCTCTGCTTCGCGGCGCGCCAGTTCTTCCTCCTGTTCCACGGTGAGCTTCGCCGTGGGGTCGCGCCAATGTGGGTAAATCTGCAGAAAATCCTCGCGAGTGTAGGGGCGTGCCAAGCCACGCGCATCGAAGGTACCGACACCAGTTCCACGAAGCATCCCTCGAAGATGTTGAGAAGGGGGACCTGTGAGGGGGTGCCGAACGCGCCATGTGTGGTGACTTCGAGTTCGAGTTGCGACATCCCTTCATCGGGGGGCGCGTTGCGCTTTGCTTCCGCGATGGCGGCGAGTCCGCGGCCTGCGATTGCGCTCGTCGAGGTCGTCGGCGTGTGACAATCCCTGCAGATTCCATCTGGATCGGGGTTGTGAAGTGCCGTTTCGCGTGGGTGGGGATGATGCGGCACCCACGGCCTGCCGTCAGGGTGCTTCCAGTCCCTGCGGTGGATGTGTTCGAATCGCAGTGGCACGAGGTCAATTAGCTCGTGCGAGTCGCCGCTGCAGTCGGGAATGTCGAAATCCAGGATGTACACTCCATTTTCGGAGTGTGCTCGTCCGATCTGTCTGCGGGGGAAGTTGCGCGATTCGTAGTGCAGCAGAATGTCGCGCGTCAGGAGCTCCAATTCGAAGCTCCAGGTATAGAAGTCTTTGCCGTCAAAGCTGGAACTTGTCTTTATTTTTGATATGCTCAGAAACTTTGATTGAGCGGAGAGAATTGCTTCTTCACTGGGACGGGGAGCCTTGGGGGTTGAGCCATTTGTGTCGAGGGAGAAGGTTTGCGGGACGGTGTTCTGCCCAGTTGGGCCCGGTTGGGTTGGTTGCGAGGATGTTCCCGCATCGCCGTTCCGCAATGTTTGGAGCCCTTGCTCCAGACTGGTGAGTCGCTGAAGAAGTTGTGCGAGGACTTCGGTGCCGATCGTAGTCGTTTCCTCGCTTGTCGCAGCCGGATTGGTGCGTGCTTCAGCCGTCAGATTAGTCTGACCACCAGATCCTCCGGCCATTCTCACACGCGAGCGTGTGCCGGTCGCCACTTTCCGAGTGTCGCAATTTTCGGGAGTGGTGTTGCGAAGGATTCCCGAGCCGCTCTCATACCATGCTACGATCAGAGAATGATCGCTAACCAGGATCTACTCGGGAAGGTTCGCACACAGGGAAAAGATTGGTTGGTGGGCCCGTGATCTCAATAGCAGAGTGAATGTAAATGCTTGAGATGATTAAAACATGCAAATACAGCGAGTATAAATATGAGTACAGGGAAGACGAAACGACCTAGCTAGCCATGTACTCTAAGGGGTACATTCCCTTATTCAAATACATTCAACCGTGCGGCGCGTACAGTTTCGTAACTGTTCCCGCCAAGAACATCCTGCCTGCAGCTGTCCGATGCCATCTGCTCCGACGGTCCAGATGCGTCCCAACTGTCTGACACTTCGAGTCAAACTCCAACTGTCTGACGGTTCGCTTTCTTGCTTCGATACTGCGTACTTCTCTTTGCTGCGGTGAGGAGTGCTCAGTAACAATTACATGTTACTATTCGTAACACCCCCCTTCACTCCTGGCCGTAGCTCGATTTGACCTGCTTGACCACGCCGCTGAGTTCGGAGCAGTGCTGATACTGCTGGCGTGGCAGTCGCTTTGTGAGGAAATCTGCTGCCATGTCACCGGTCGGGCAATAGGTCAAGTTGACCTTGCCCTTGTCCACTTCGTCCTTCACGAAGAAATATCGCAGCGCAATGTGCTTGGTGCGATTGACGAAACCAGGTTTGTTCGCGATGCGAATCGCGCTCTGGTTGTCGCAGTGAAGTCAAAAGATTGGTGAAGTTTGAATTTTTGCCTCCTGCAGGAGTTCCTGTAGGTAGAGGCCTTCGCGAACTGCTGCGGTTGCTGCGATGAACTCCGCTTCGGCTGACGACAGGGCAACCAGCTCCTGCTTCTGTGAATTCCAGGAGATTGGCCCCGTTGGTTCGAGTCGGAACAGGAAGCCGGTCCTGGACCGTCGATTGTCGGGATCTGCTGCATGATCGGCATCCACATAGCCGACGAGATTGAAGGATGGGGTTGGTGCAGTTGAGTAGCACAGCCCAATCTTGGGCGTTGAGACGAAAAATTGCAAAGCGCGCTGCAGGTCCAGGTGATTTTCAGCCGTTGGTTTCCGTGAGTGCTGGGCAAGCTGACTTGCGATGTAGGAGAGGTCTGGCCTGCAGGTGACAGAGGCGAAAAGGAGGCATCCCAGCTGCTGTTGGTAAGTCTGGATTCCAGCAGGGGACAGGGCTTTGTTGTCAGGTTTGTGGTTCGGTCCGGTGCGGGTGAAATCTTGAACCGCTTCCCTAACTCCTCTGCGTACTTGGTTGCTGACAGATGAATGGCTTCAGGCGCGTAGGAGATGTTGAGGCCTAGGAACTGCTTCACCTCGTAGTTGCACGTGATGTCGACGCGCCCCGCCAGGGCCTTCTCGAACTGTTCGAGCAGCTCGTTGTTTGAGCCCGTGTAGAGCAAGTCGTCGACGTAGACCGTGAGGAGGATGTATTCCCCGCGGAAATCGCGGCGGTACATTCCTAGGTCGTGGGTGTCAGAATGTTATTCTCTAGCCTGTAGTGGGGTGCTCTATAGCGAGTACAACCCATCTAGGGTTTGCTATATGTATCCTCATTGCTGCTAGTGAACCTCCTCTTTGCCTAAACTTTCTCTTGCCTAGCTAGGGTTCTCCTAGCTATGGCTCCTGCTTATGCTTACTCTTTTGACATGGTAACAGAGCCTTCACGCTCCTGGCCTGTGGGCCCCACTGCTGCTTCCGCTGCCCTACTCAGTGTCGCGCGCCCCGTGGCGCGCGACCTTCACATTTTCATCCCGCCGCGCGCTCGGGGCGTGCGGCGGTTTTCTCCCCGCCGTGCGCACCGAGGCGCACGGCGGTTTCCTACCGTGGGGGACGCCCGCGGCCCCCCGATCCCGTCGCCCGCGGCCCTCCGGTCCCGTCGCCCGCGGCCCCGCGATCCCGTCGCCCTGGGGAGCCGCACGCGACCCCCCGCGGCCCCGTTTTCCCGTCGTGCCGCCCTGGGGAGCCGCGCGCGACCCCCCGCGGCCCCGATTTCCCGTCGTGCCGCCCTGGGGAGCCGCGCGCGACCCCCCGCGGCCCCGATTTCCCGTCGTGCCGCCCTGGGGAGCCGCGCGCGACCCCCCGCGGCCCCGATTTCCCGTCGTGCCGCCCTGGGGAGCCGCGCGCGACCCCCCCGCGGCCCCGATTTCCCGTCGCGCCGCCCTGGGGAGCCGCGCGCGGCCCCTCTCTGCCCCGTGGTCGCGTTCTGGGGGCCGAGCGCCGTCCCCCTCGCCGTCCCCCGCGCTCCTTCCCCCGTTCCGCCCGTTTTTAGGGTTTTGGGGTGCGGAGTGTGGGGGTGGCAGCTCTGGGGGTGCCGTGTGTGTGCGCCGTCCCCTGCTCCTCCTCCTCCTCCGTCTCCCACTGCTGCAGCTGCCGCTGAGGGGGGTGGATGTGTGGGAGCCGAGGTTTAGGGTTTAAGGGGGGTGCCGTGGAAGTGGAGCTAGGGTGTCAGCAGGGGGTGTGTGAGAGGGGCGTGGGACGGTCGGGGGAGGTTGAGCGGAGGCTGCCGTCTTGTCGTCAGCAGCACCTGTAGTCCGGGGCGCTGTTCCGGTAGCCCAGTCGTAGCCAGCTGCGCCAGTCGCCCGTGGGTCCGTTGCTCGTCTGCCGCTCTTCTTAGCCGCGGAGCCAGTTACTCCTGTAGTCCGGGGCGCTGTTCCGGTAGCCACTGTGCCAGTTTGACTCCTGTTGCCCGTGTGTCTGCAGCTTCAGCCGTCGCCTCTCATCTTCACTCCTTCCACAGTTCCTCCTCCTCCTCACTTGCCCTTTGTGAATGCCTCTAGCTTTGCTTGCACTTGTGAACCTGCTTTCTACCTGCTTGCTCATTGTACTGATTACACCCCACTTTGGCTATGGGGGTGTGTCAGAATGTTATTCTCTAGCCTGTAGTGGGGTGCTCTATAGCGAGTACAACCCATCTAGGGTTTGCTATATGTATCCTCATTGCTGCTAGTGAACCTCCTCTTTGCCTAAACTTTCTCTTGCCTAGCTAGGGTTCTCCTAGCTATGGCTCCTGCTTATGCTTACTCTTTTGACAGTGGGGCATCTGCTTGAACCCGATTTCAAGCAAGATGTTGTGCAAGTACTGCTGCCACAGCCTTGGAGCCTGCTTGATGCCGTACAGTGACTTGCGCAGCTGGCATACCCGCGAGTCACTTTCGCCATAGGTGTGTGGCTGCTCCACGTAAATCACAGCGTCCACTAACGCGTATAGGAACGCGTTTTTGACATCGATCTGGCGGAGTGGCAGGTGCCTTGCAGCTGCGATAGCGAGTAAGATGCGGACGGAGGTGTGGCGACTGACGGGGGCGAATGTCTGGTCGAAATCGATCCCATGCCTCTGGTCATAGCCGCGAACCACCCAGCGCGCTTTAAAGCGCTCAATCGTTCCGTCAGCTGCGGTCTTCACGCGGAAGACCCATTTCCCCGAGAGGATTCTTGCACCTTTGATTGCTGCGCGGTCAACGAGCACCCAGGTGTCGTTTGACTCCAGTGCCTTGATTTCCGCGTCCATTGCCTCACGCCATTCCTTGCTGTGTGGTCCAGAGAGGGCTTCGCGCGGGTTTCGGGGCTCGATGACGCGCGGCGCTTTCGAGGTTGCGGTGTGAAGTCCGAGCAGTTGCAGTCCTGAGACGGTACTGTCGTGGTGACGCTGCGGGACGACTTCCTGCACGTCATCATCGTCGCTCTCGGGTTCGGGTGGTGCTGATGGTGCTGCGCCTCCGCCGCTTCCGCCCGTTCCGCCTATTCCTCCTCCTGAGGAATCATCGTCGTTGTCGCTGCTGCGCCGATCTTCCCAAGTGAATTCGGCCCTGGTGTCCTGCTCTAGAAGTGCTGCAGCGGCTTCGTCTTCGGGCGTTGCGTAGCTGTGGCCGTTGTTCGCGTAAACGCGATCTGCATTCCTCTGTTCGTCGTCGCGGAACTGGTCGAGGAAGAGACGCTCGTAGAAAATTACGTCGCGAGCGTGAGCGGTTTTCTGACTGAGGAGGTCCAGTACGATCCATGCTTTGTACTCGTGACTGATGCCGAGGTGAATTCCCCAGCGCGCGCGACTGGCGAATTTGCCGATGGTTGATGTTGGCGGGCGGTACTGCACCATGCACCCCCACACGCGGAGCATGGAGGTATCCCCCTTGGTCCCGGTCCATTTGACGTGCGGGGAGAGATTCCCGCTGATCGTGGTGGTTGAAAGCAGGTTGTGCACCCGCACGGCGTGGTGCATCGCGTAGGTCCAGTAGATCGGCGGCAGCTTCGACTGCTTCATTAGCGCCCGCACCTTCGTCATCAGTGTGCGATTCGTTCGCTCCGCTACGCCTTGCTGCTGATGTGCGTAGGGGAGAGAGATGTGATGTTCGATCCCCTTTTGCGCCAGGTAAGTTTGCATCTGGTTGCTTCTGAACTCTGCTGCGCCGTCAGATTGCCAGATCTTTAGCTTCTTTCCAGATTGTCGTTGAAGAAGTTGTGCGAGGACTTCGGTGCCGATCGAAGTTGTTTCCTCGCTTGTCGCAGCCGAGTTGGTACGCGCTTCAGCCGTCAGATTAGTCTGACCACCAGATCCTCCGGCCATTTTCACACGCGAGCGTGTGCCATGTTACGATCAGAGAATGATCGCTAACCAGGATCTACTCGGGAAGGTTCGCACACAGGGAAATGTAGTTGGTGGGCCCGTGACCTCAATAGCAGAGTGAATGTAAAATGCTTGAGATAATAAGACCATGCAAAGACAATGATATAAATAAGGGTACAAGGGAATACGAAGCGACCTAACTAGCCATGTACTCTAAGGGGTACATTCCCTTATTCAAATACATTCCCAACCGTGCGGCGCGTACAGTTTCGTAACTGTTCCCGCCAAAACATCCTGCCTGCAGCTGTCCGATGCCGTCTGCTTCCGACGGTCCAGATGCGACCCAACTGTCTGACACTTCGAGTCAAACTCCAACTGTCTGACGGTTCGCTTTCTTGCTTCGATACTGCGTACTTCTCTTTGCTGCGGTGAGGAGTGCTCAGTAACAATTAAATGTTACTATTCGTAACACATATGACATATTTTAGTGTTAGTGTTTTTTTTAATAGAAAATGTGGGTGGTCGTTTTAACATCACTGCCTGAGGCGCAAATGTGAGTTTCGGCCGCGAACTTCACCAACCCCACAAAAATGCCATGTGGCACCTTTCTGGCCACTTGCAGCGGAGCACGTGGCAAGGGGTAATACGGTAGTGGGAGGGGAGAAATATCGGCAGATTGTAAGTGAAAGTACGGCGAAATTTCATCGAGGGAGAAATTCTCGCGATATTCTTCCGTATTGCAGCTACTCGTTAACGGCCGTTAGAAAAGGAGGCTGTTATAGAAAATCAGCCAAAAAGGGGGTATAGTAAAAACGAGGTCATCCATAGCACCCACCCCGCACGAGCTACCCGGGGGTGCTCTATCATGGGGGGGTGTTTTGTCCGGGAGAATACGGTACCTACACTGTTGCTTTATTGCAGGTTTTTGAACATGAGACTTCATCAAAGTTTGACGCATGAGTGGTGATTGTTGTCCTCTCCAAGGGTGGATTTTAGGCGTGCAGACTGTCAATTACCTGTGCGTTGGCCCAAGACAACAGGTGTGTGATGTTAAGAAATACACGGCAGGTGTGCTCCCTAACGATTAACATTCTCTACAAAGCAGTCTGTCGCTCTGTAATGCTCGGGAAGTAATACTAACCAAGTGCCGGCCGCGATTTGTGCTTGTCAAAGCAATGGTGATAACGGTCGTGCTGCAATTTCCGAGCAAATCACATGTGATATGATGCAATTCTTCCACCGAAAGAGAGGGAACCATATCCGAGAGAAAGAGGTAGTTTCTCAGTAAAAAAAGAACTCATTCAATGGACAATAGGTACAAATCATTTACGACACAACGATCTTGCCAACCATGCCAGCACCCTGGTGGGGCTCGCAGTAGTACTCGTAGGTGCCAGCAGCGGTGAGCTTCACGGTAAAGGTCTCCCCGGGAGCGTTGAGCAGATCGGGGTGGGAGATGGCATCGGCATCCACACCTTCGGGAACCTCATCCTCATCGAAGACGACGTTGTGGGGGAAGCCAGCGTTGTTCTTGAAGGTAATCGCCTCGCCGGACTTCACTTCCGACACCTTGGGGACGAAGGCGAGGGCACCGTCGCTGGCACCCATCAGGATGGTCGCGGCGTTAGCGCTGCCGGCCAGGAGCACGGAGGCACCGACGGCAACGAGGGCCTTGGAGGCATCCCTAAGGGACGCGCTCACGGGAGCAAGCTTCACGGCAGCGGGAGCAGCCTTCACGGCGACCTTCTGGACGGTCGCGGCCTTAAGGCCGGAGAAAGTCGGCAGGGAGGCGACGGCAGCCATCTCTGTGGATGATGTACTAAACGGAAGGACAGAGATTTGCTGGTGTGAAGTTTGGGGAAGTGCACGTACTGCTCGTACGATCTGTTCCCCGTTTTTGTTATGTACATCTGCGTGGAGAGAGAGAAGGAGAGGGCAGTGATAGAGGAAGGACATCCACGTGGCACGATGTGGACAAATTTTGCTCGTACTTCCACGTGGCTGGTTTCCGTAAACGCACTTCGGATGGCTCTGCCACGAATACGGTGCTTCTTAGATGCGACTCCATGTCAGCAGTGTACGCAATCTGGGTGCTATCTTAGAATCCCCACGCAGATCGTATAACCAATCCGAAAGAAACTTATGGATCTAGCCAATACATGAATGCCAAATGACGTGGCCAGAGAAGCGTTACAGCGTGTGCAAGTGACACGATTGCTCGACAACCCCATGTGCAACTGCCGTGCCAAATCGACGTCATTTGAGGTAGTGATGGCTCTGTAAATCGACATACACGCTGCGATTGGAACAACTCCTAAAAAGTGTGAATTAGTTGTTCATAAGCAAATTCTGGGATTTTGATAAGGGGGTCATAAACTTTGAAAGGGCCTGAACATATGACATGCCTGTGTACCTAATGCTTCAAGACTAAAGCGTTCGAGTGTTGCTGTGACTAGAAGTTGATCATAACCTAGGATCGTCTTGGGAAGGTTCGCACAGAGTCGTGCAATTGGTGGTAGGCCCTGAACCTCAATTCAGCGTGAATGATTGAGATGATAAAAATGTGTAAACATGGGCATATAAATAGTAGTACAGGGGAATACGAAACGACCTAGCTAGCCATGTACTCTAAGGGGTACATTCACTTATTTGAATTCAAACCCATCCGTGCGACTCGAACAGTTACGAAACTGTTCCCGCCATTTCCTTCGCCCTTGCAGTTGCCGATGCCGTTTCATGCCGACAGTCCAGATACATCCAGCTGTATGCGTCTTCGTTCTTTCATGCTTCGATACTGCGTGACTCATTTTCTGCTGTAAGGAGTTGTTAAGTTTTGTTATATACCCTGCTTGCTGTGTGTTCTAGTGTAGCTACAGTGGTGGTGCACCAATGTGCTCACCTTTCTTTGCTATATCTTGTAACCTTGCTGTAGTGAACCGCACCTTCCTGTTTCTCTCGCTCACGCTACCCCAAACCCTAAGGCTACTATTCTGACATGGTACAGAGCTGGTTCTTTCCCGGAACCTTCTCTTTTTTTTAAGAATCATGGGCCCGCCCGTACTACAGCGCGAAATGCGCTATTTTTTTTTTCTCCCCGTTCGCCCGTCGCGCGCGCCCTGCCCGTGTCAAACATTATATGTTTGTATTGCTCTAGCCTGTAGTGGGTGATACCTTAGGGGGTACACCTAGTTAGGGTTTCACATTTGTACTCCTGTTCCTCTTAGTCACACTCATTCCAGTCTCGTAATCTTGACATGGTTTCAGAGCAGGTCCTTCCCTAGGACCGTTCTTAAGGGCCCACCTACCTACCTACCTACCTACATACCTATCAAGCGCCCCTAGTGCGCCTCCTATTGCGCCCCTAGTGCGCCTCCTATTGCGCCCCTAGTGCGCCATCTTTTTTTTTTACCGCGCACGATCTGCTAGCCGCCCGCGCGCGGCCTATTTCGTGCGCGCGACCAGCCAGCAGCCCGCGCGCGGCCATTTTTCGCGCGCGCCTAGCTAGCCGCCAGCGCGCGCGGTTCTTTTTCTTCGAGCGCGGCCCGTCGCGCTGCCCGCGCGCCTTGTGTGCTGCGCTCGACCCCCCGCGCCTTCGTCGCCGCGGTCGGGCCTGCAGCAACAGCCGCGGCAGAGACTGCAGTCGCGGCCGTCGCAACTGCTGCAGCAGCCGCCGCCGCCTCTCCTGCCGCGGCCGCCGCTGCATCTACAGCAGCTGCAGCCGCCGCATCTACTGCAGCAGCCGCCGCTGCAGCTACAGCAGCAGCAGCCGCCGCATCTTCTGCAGCAGCCGCCGCTGCATCTACAGCAGCAGCAGCCGCCGCATCTTCTGCAGCAGCCGCCGCTGCATCTACAGCAGCAGCAGCTGCCGCATCATCTACAGCAGCGGCCGCCGCCGCATCTACGGCAGCAGCAGCCGCCGCAATCTACAGCAGCGGCCGCCGCAGCTACAGCAGCATCAGCCGCCGCTGCCTCTGCAGCAGCAGCCGCCGCCGACCCAGCAGCAGCAGCCGCCGCCGATCCTGCAGCAGCCGCAACCGCCGAGTCTACTCCATCGGCCGCCGCCGGCCCTGCAGTCCCTACTGTAGCCGAACCTGCAGCAACTGCCGCCGCTGTCGCGCTTGCCCCGGCCCTGCCTTGCCCTGCTGCTACTGTCACTGCCACGTTTATTACTTACTTTTCCTCCTCCTGCTACCATGGCTACTGCTCCTGTTCTAGCCTTCGACGCTGAGGGCCGCCCAGTGAAATTTGACACCTGGCTCGATGATCTGCACCTTTTCCTACAGCTCACTGCCAAGGAAGACATTTCACTGTACGACCACGCCCTAGGCCATGCTACTGCCCCTGACTCCTCTGCTGCTAGCACACTGCGCTCCCAGTGGCAGACCCGCGACGCACACGCTCGCTTTGCTATCCGCAACTCCCTGCCGCTAGATGAGCGCGAGCACTTCGGCCAGTGCAAGACTGCTAAGGAACTGTACACAGCCGTAGTTGCTCGCTACTCCTCGCCTGCGTCTGCCACCCTAGGCCGCCTCTCCCTGCCCTACCTGTTCCCCGACCTGGCCTCCTTTCACACTGTCGCTGATCTCATCACCCACCTCAAGACTAGTGAGGCCCGTTTTCGCGCTGCTATGCCTGCCGAGTTCCTTGCTAGCAACCCCCCCCCGCTCTGGCTCACCCTCTACCACATTGTCACCCGCCTCCCTGACTCTCTGCGCACAGTCAGGGACTCCTTTCTAGCTCGCTCCCCTACTGAGCTCACCATTGCCCTCCTCGAGAAGGACCTACTTGCAGCTGAGGCGAGCATCGTCGCCGTAGGTGCCTCTCGTGGCGAGCCCCGCACCCCCTTCTTCGAGGGGTGTTCCCCTTCCCCCCTTCTCCCCTCTGTCGCCACTGCTGCTGCTGTCGACCTCCTTGGTGCTGAGAAGGTCGGGGCTGCGTCTGCTTCGAGCGGGCGCCGCAAGAGCAGGGGGGGCAAGGGTGGGGGTGGAGACGGAGGAGGCGGGGGTGGAGACAGTGGAGGTGGCGGTGGGTCTGGAGAGGCTAGTGGCGGCAGTGGGGGTGGTGACAGCGGCGGCGGGGGTGGTGGCAGAGGCGGAGGTGGCAGCGGTGGTGGTGGCGGTCGTGGCCGTGGCAGGGGTGGAGGTGGCCGAGGCGGTGGCGGTGGCGGTGGCGGTGGTGGCCGTGGAGACGCTGGAGGTGGCCAGAGTCAGCAGCACGCCCCGACCCTCCAGGCCGCCCGTGAGTGGTACGCGCAGCGTGGGTACACTTGCACGTACGTCATCCGCACTGGTGACCGCACTGGCCAGCCATGTGGGAGGCCGCACCCCACGCAGCGCTGCTTCCAGCGCCTGACTGACGCGTGGCGCATCCAGTTTCCTGGGTCTACTGAGCTCCCCCGCTGGCCTGAGCTGGAAAAGAAGGGTGTTGATATCTGGGCTTTAGACTTAAATGCTATTCTCACTGCTATGTATGCGATGTCTATTAGTGGAGAGGGTGCCCAGTACTTGCGTGTTCCGCCCGACCCGGGCATTCAGGCCAGCCCAGCTGCTGCTCTAGGTGCTAGTGTGTCTGCTCCCACAGGTCCTGCTGCAGCAGCTGCCCTAGGTGCTAGTGCGTCTGTGCCCCCTGGTACTGAGTCGACTGCAGCACTGCACACCTTCACACTGGACTCAGGTGCTTCTCGCTCTTTCTTTCGTGACCGCACTGTCCTTGAGCCACTAGCTCGGCCGGTTGCTGTCTCTCTTGCTGACCCCTCTGGGGGTCCGGTCATTGCGACCTCCTCCACTACACTTCCGTGTCCAGCGGTTCCGTCCGGCACGCTCTCAGGTCTCTACCTCCCCTCGTTCTCTACGAACTTGGTGGCGGGCTGTGCTCTGCAGGACGGGGGTGTTCACCAGTTCACCCCTGCCTACGAGCGTGTGACACATTGCACGTGTGCTCGGACGGGCCGCCACCTAGCTACTTTCACTCGGGAGCCGGGGTCGGACCTGTACACACTGACCACTGAGTCCCCTCAGGTAGCTGCGTCTGCGTCTGCGTCTGCGTCAGGTCAGCTGTCCGCCCCCTGCTCATGTCGCTCTCTGGCGCATGAGACTGTCCTCTGGCACCACCGCCTTGGTCACCCGTCTGTGCAGCGCCTTCGGGCCATGCACAAACGGGACCTTGTTGCTGGTCTTCCCAGGGTGCTCCCTCCCCTTCCCGACTCCCCTGCTCCTGACTGCATTCCCTGTGTCGAGGGGCGGCAGCGCGCCGCTCCTCACTCCTCCTCCTTTCCCCCGACGACTGCTCCCTTGCAGACGCTCCACATGGACGTGTGGGGCCCAGCCCGCGTCCGTGGTCAGGGTCAGGAGAGGTACTTCCTGATAGTTGTTGACGACTACTCGCGCTACACCACGGTCTTCCCCTTGCGCACCAAGGGTGACGTCCCTGGTGTTTTGATCCCCTGGATCAGCCGAGCCCGTCTCCAGCTAGGCAAGCGCTTTCACTCGGACTTTCCTGTCCTGCGCTTGCACTCTGACAGAGGTGGTGAGTTCGCCTCCGACCTCTTGGCAGCCTACTGTGCTGAGCACGGCATTGAGCAGTCGTTCACGCTTCCGGCCTCTCCACAGCAGAATGGGGTCGCTGAGCGCCGCATTGGCTTGGTCATGGAGGTCGCTCGTACCTCCCTGACCCATGCGGCTGCTCCCCACTTTCTGTGGCCGTTTGCGGTCCGGTACGCAGCGCATCAGCTCAACCTCTGGCCCCGTGTCTCCTTGCCGGAGACTTCCCCGACTCTACGGTGGACGGGAGAGGTTGGCGATGCGTCACGTTTCCGGGTCTGGGGATCTCGAGCTTTTGTCCGCGACACGTCCGCGGACAAGCTCTCGCGTCGCGCTGTTCCCTGTGTCTTTCTTGGCTTTGTTCCCGACGCGCCTGGATGGCAGTTTTACCACGTCACCTCGCGCCGGGTTCTGGCCTCTCAGGACGTCACTTTTGACGAGTCCGTCCCCTTCTACCGCCTCTTCCCCTACCGCACTGCCCCGCTCCCCCCCCCGCCTCTCTTCCTCGCTCCAGGTGCTGAGGTACCAGACCCCCTCCCCCCTCAGGGTGCCGCTCCCTCAGGTGTGTCCCAGGTAGACCCGGGTGAGCCTGTCGAGGTAGCTGTTGACTCGCGTCCTGCGTCTGGGGGTGCTGAGCCTGGGAGTGCTGCGTCTGAGGGTGCGGAGCCTGGGGGTGCTGAGCCTGGAGGTGCGGAGCCTGGGGGTGCTGAGCCTGGAGGTGCGGAGCCTGGAGGTGCGGAGCCTGGAGGTGCGGAGCCTGGAGGTACTGAGCCTGGGGGTGCTGAGCCTGGGGGTGCTGAGTCTGGGGGTGCTGAGTCTGGGGGTGCTGAGTCTGGGGGTGCTGAGTCTGGGGGTGCTGAGTCTGGGGGTGCTGAGTCTGGGGGTGCTGAGCCTGAGCGTGCTCCACCTGGAGGAGCCCTCTCCTCCCAGCAGCTGCAAGAGAGGTACCTCGAGTACTGCCGCCTCCGGAGAGGTGCTTCTGGAGCTCGTCCCGGTACTTCCCCTCCTACCCAGGAGCTCCCCCCCATTCAGGTGATCCGCGAGTGGTACACGCGGCGCTGCAGTCTTCGTAGTGGTGCTCCTGGTGCTGCGGACCCGAGCGGTGGTGCTGTTGCTGGTGCTGAGGACCCGGACGCTGGAGCTGCTGCTGGTGCTGAGGACCCGGGGGCTGGAGCTGCTGCTGGTGCTGAGGACCCGGGCGTTGGAGCTGCTGCTGGTGCTGAGGACCCGACCGGTGGCGCTGCTGCTGGTGCTGAGGACCTGACCGGTGGCCCTGCTGCTGGTGCTGAGGACCCGGGCGTTGGAGCTGCTGCTGGTGCTGAGGACCCGACCGGTGGCGCTGCTGCTGGTGCTGAGGACCCGGGCGTTGGAGCTGCTGCTGGTGCTGAGGACTCGGGCGTTGGGGCTGCCACTGGTGTCCCTGCTGCTTCTGGAGACGCTGCGCGGCCGCGACCGTACTTCGTACCGCTCCTTCAGCAGGTTCTTGGTCAGGCTCCTCCTCCTAGTCCTCCTCCCTCCGTCGAGTGTCCTCTGCCTGTCCAGCCGCAGTCACAGTTACCGCCTGCCTCGCCTCTCCCTGCTCCCTCTCCTTACGCTGGTCCCACAGGAGGTCTTACAGAGCGTCGTGAGCCTGAGTCTCGTCCTGCGTCGCCTGTTCGTACTGCTCGCACTGGTCGTCGTGTCCCACGTGAGCGTCCTCCTCCTGTCCCTGGCACTCACTACATGACTTTGCGTCCCTCCACTGCTCCGCAGCGTGTCCCGCTGCCGTCTCCTCCTGCGTCCTCTCTTCCTACTCTTCCTGACCCGGAGTCTGACTCCCGTCGTGCTGCCAGTCCCACTGTTACGCGTCTCCTCGCTACAGTTGTCACTGACCCGACCTTTGAGTCCTCTGCTGCGTCTGCTCTGGTCGCTGAGTTGGTTGACTTTGCTGCTCGCTGTCGCCTAGACTACGCTGCCAGCCTTGTCGCTGAGTCTGAGTCTGCGTCTGCCTGTCCTCCGTCCGTCGGGGGTGAGTGTGCCCTCGGCACGGACGTCCTTGAGGACAGACAGGAGGAGTTCCACTGCCTTGCTGCTGCTTTGCCCCGTCTCGTGTCCTTGCTAGTTGCCCCTGAGGGAGACTCGGATGCACCAGACATCCCGACCCCACGCTCTTACGCTGAGGCGATGGCGGGTCCCTACTCCTCTCAGTGGCAGACAGCCATGGACGCAGAGATGGCTTCCTGGAAGTCCACAGGCACCTACGTAGACGAGGTTCCCCCTCCTGGGGCGAACATCGTCAGTGGCATGTGGATTTTCAGGGTGAAGCGGCCGCCGGGTTCTCCGCCTGTCTTCAAGGCGCGCTACGTGGCTCGAGGCTTCAGTCAGCGAGAGGGAGTAGACTTCTTTCATACCTTCTCCCCCACCCCGAAGATGACTACTCTTCGGGTGCTGCTGCACATAGCCGCTCACCGCGACTACGAGCTTCACTCTCTTGACTTCAGCACTGCTTTCTTGCAGGGCAGCCTGCACGAGGAGATCTGGCTGCGCCGCCCCCCTGGCTTCACTGGGTCAGTTCCTCCTGGCACCCAGTGGAGGCTTCAGCGGCCGGTCTACGGTCTCCGCCAGGCGCCACGTGAGTGGCACGACACACTGAGGACGACACTTGCGGCTCTTGGGTTCGCTCCCTCTACTGCTGACCCGTCGCTGTTTCTACGCACCGACACCTCACTGCCGCCGTTCTACATCCTCGTGTACGTCGACGACTTGGTCTTTGCCACTGCTGACACCGCGGCACTCGCCCACGTGAAGTCGGAGCTGCAGAGGAGACACACGTGCACAGACCTGGGTGAACTGACAAGCTATCTTGGCTTGCGGATCACCCGGGACAGAGCACGGCGCACCATCACCCTGACTCAGTCACACATGGTGCAGCAGGTTCTCCAGCGCTTCCGCTTCACGTACTCCTCGCCTCAGTCCACTCCTCTGCCTACCGGTCACTCGCTCTCAGCTCTGCCTTCGGATGAGTCCGTAGAGCCGAGTGGCCCGTATCCAGAGCTTGTGGGCTGCCTCATGTACCTGATGACCTGCACTCGACCTGACCTTGCATACCCTCTTAGTATCTTAGCACGCTATGTCGCTCCTGGCCGTCACAGGAAGGAGCACATGGATGCTGCTAAGAGGGTGTTGCGCTACTTGTGCAGTACGTCGGGCATGGGGCTTGTGCTTGGAGGGCGAGACCGGGTTGTTCTCACAGGGCACTCAGACGCTTCTTGGGCAGACGACCAGGCTACTCAGCGGTCGTCACAGGGTTATACCTTCAGCCTTGGCTCTGGCTCAGTTTCTTGGCGTTCTACTCGTTCGTCTTCTGTTCTCAGCTCCAGTTGTGAGGCTGAGATCTACGCCACAGCCATGGCTGCTCAGGAGCTGCGCTGGCTGACCTACCTGCTGACCGACCTCGGAGAGCGGCCTCGTTCTCCTCCAGTGCTGTACGTCGACAACAAGGCTGCCATTGCCTTGTGTGAGGAGCACAGACTGGAGCACAGAACGAAGCACATTGCCCTGCGGTACTTCCTTGCTCGAGAGCTGCAGCAGCGCGGTCAGCTTTGTCTGCGTTACGTGGCCACTGAGGCCAACACTGCTGATGTGTTCACCAAGGCACTCCAGCCTTGTGACCATCAGCGCTTCTGTACTCTGTTAGGCCTTGTGCCTACTGGGCCTCACTTGCTCACTTCTTGACTTTGCCTGTACTGTGATCACTATATATTTATATACCTGCATGTTTACTCTTGCTAGGTTGTGATCATTGTACGTCTTGCTCTATTATAAACCTGCATGTGAACTGGTCTTGTGACCGCTTGCTTGTGCTCGGAATTTGTGTGGATCTCGAGATCCACCCTGAGCTTGTTTGCCTTGCTTTGCCCTGACTGGTCTTGTGACCCCTAGGTCTCCCCCACTTTGCCTATGGGGGTGTGTCAAACATTATATGTTTGTATTGCTCTAGCCTGTAGTGGGTGATACCTTAGGGGGTACACCTAGTTAGGGTTTCACATTTGTACTCCTGTTCCTCTTAGTCACACTCATTCCAGTCTCGTAATCTTGACAGCCCGTCCCCCCGAACGTGCCACGTCGGCTGCCTCGCGGACGCCCCGTCGGCTGCCCCGCGGACGCCCTGCCCGTCGCCCGCTGCCCCCCCATTTCGTCGCCACGCGGCCCCCGTTTCGTCGCCCCCGGTGCGGCCCCCGTTTCGTCGCCCCCGTCACCCCGCAATCCGCCAGCGCGGAGGCCAGCGCCGCGGCCAGCCGCCAGCGCCAGCAGCAGCTACCGCCGCCCCCCCCCGCCCTCCCTTCCGCGGCTTCCGTCGTGGGGAGGGGGGAGGGAGGGGGAAGGGGTTGTGGGGGGGGGCGGGTGTGAGGAGCCTGCCACTCCTCCCTCCCTTCCCTCTTCCTCTCTCCCTGCAGCAACTGTTGCTGTAGGGGGGGGGGAGGAGAGAAGTGCAGAAGGGTGAGGGGGTGGCGGGAGAAGACAGGTGCGGAAGGTGTGAGGTTGACGGGGTTGAGTGACGAGGGGGGTGAGGACTAAGGGGTTCTTAACGGGGGGGGATCGCATTGAGCGTGCGCGCTCATGCCCGCCTAGCCCACCTCCTCTCCTCATCGGGACTTGGGGGTTCTTAACGGGGGGGGATCGCTATGAGCTTTCGCGCTCAAGCCCGCCTAGCCCACCTCCTCTCCCTTCCCTCTCTCACCTCCCCTTTGTAAAAGGAGGTTCGTAAGCGGGTCCGCCGGTCCTGGCCCCCCACCTCCTCTCCTCTCCTCTCCTCTCCTCTTCTCTCCTCTCCTCTCACCTTCCTAACCTCTCTACCCTCTTCCGCTCCGCCATGTGTACCTGTACTAGTTATCACGGCAAGCAGGTTAAGGGGGTGTGTTAAGTTTTGTTATATACCCTGCTTGCTGTGTGTTCTAGTGTAGCTACAGTGGTGGTGCACCAATGTGCTCACCTTTCTTTGCTATATCTTGTAACCTTGCTGTAGTGAACCGCACCTTCCTGTTTCTCTCGCTCACGCTACCCCAAACCCTAAGGCTACTATTCTGACAGGAGTGCACAGTTTTTTTATTGATTCATCATTCGTAACACCCCCTTTCACTCCTGACCGTAGCTCGACTTGACCTGCTTGACCACTCCGCTGAGTTCGGAGCAGTGCTGGTACTGCTGGCGTGGCAGTCGCAACTTCGTTAAAAAGTCAGCTGCCATGTCGCCTGTCGGGCAGTAGGTCAAGTCCACCTTCCCTTTGTCCACTTCGTCCTTGACGAAGAAGTACCGCAGCGCGATGTGCTTGGTGCGGTTGACGAATCCAGGCTTGTTCGCGATGCAGATTTCGCTCTGGTTGTCGCGATGAAGATCTTGCCTATTTCAGAGCTAGCTCCTGTTTCTGGGACTTCCATGAGATTGGTCCTGTTGGCTCGAGGCGAAACACAAACCCAGTCCTGGACCGTCGATTGTCGGGGTCTGCTGCGTGATCGGCGTCCACGTAGCCGATGAGGTTGAAGGATGGGGTTGGCACTGTTGAGTAGCAGAGTCCAATCTTGGACGTGGAGAGGAAGAAATGTAGAGCGCGCTGCAGATCCAGAAGGTTCTCAGCCGTTGGTTTGCGAGAGTACTGAGCCAGTTGGCTCGCGATGTAGGAGAGATCGGGCCTGCATGTCACTGAGACGAAGAGTAGGCAACCCAGCTGCTGTTGGTAAGTCTGAATTCCAGCGGGGGACAGGGCTTTGTTGTCAGGTTTGTGGTTCGGTCCGGGAGTGCGGTAAGGGGTGGAGAGCGGTGCAGGCGCAATGTTGAAGCGTTTGCGAAGTTCCTCTGCATACTTAGCAGCTGAGAGGTGAATGGCTTCTGGCGCGTAGGAGATATTGAGTCCCAAGAACCGCTTCACGTCGTGGTTGCAAATAATGTCGACGCGCCCCGCCAGATTCTTCTCGAATTGTTCAAGCAGTTTGTTGCTCGACCCTGTGTAGCGCAAATCGTCAACGTAGACGGTGAGCAAAATGTAATCCCCGCGAAAGTTACGGCGGTACATCCCGTGATCATGGGGCAGCTGCTTGAATCCTATCGCAAGCAGAATGTTGTGCAAGTACTGCTGCCAGAGCCTTGGCGCCTGTTTGATCCCGTACAGGGATTTTCGCAGCTGGCACACACGCATATCCCCTTCGCCGTATGTGTGCGGCTGCTCCACGTAGATTACTACATCCACTAGTGTGTAGAGAAACGCGTTCTTCACGTTAATTTGGTGCAGTAGGAGGTGTGTTGCGGCAGCGATTGCGATCATAATTCTCACGGAGGTGTGGTGGCTGATCGGTGCAAATGTCTGGTCGAAGTCAATGCCGTGCCTGTGACCGTAGCCGCGCACAACCCACCGTGCCTTAAATTGCTCGACCGTGCCATCCGCTGCGGTCTTCACGCGGAAGACCCATTTGTCGAAGAGGATCCTTCTCCCCTCGATTGCTGCTCGATCGACAAGCGCCCAGGTGTCGCGAGACTCAAGCGCCTTAATTTCGGCATCCATCGTTTGCACCATTCCTTGCTGTGTGGTCCCGTAAGAGCTTGGCGCGGGTTCTTTGGCTCGATCACGTGTGGCGCTGTTGAAGTGGCGGTGTGGAGCCCGAGAAGCTGCAGCCCTGAAACAGTGCTGTCGTGGCGATGCTGCAGGATAACCTCCTGCACGTCGTCGTCGTCACTCTCTGGTTCAGGTGGTGCTGGTGGTGCTGCGCCTCTGCCGCTTCCTTTTGCTCCACCGAATCCTCCTCCAGGGGAGTCATCGTCGTCATCATCGCTGCTGTGGCGATCGCCTTTTGCAATTTTGCCCCAGTTGACTTGCTCCAAGATGGCCGCAGCTGCTTCGTCCTCAGGTGTTGCGTAGCTATGCCCGTCGTTGGTGCAAACGCGGTTCGCGTTAAACCGCTCGTCTTCGCGGAACTGGTTAAGAAAAAGTTGCTCGTACAATATGACGTCGCGTGCATGAGTGGCCTTCTGGCTGAGCAGATCCAGAATGATGCCTTGTGCTCATGGCTGATGCCGAGGTGGATTCCCCAGCGATGGTTGACGTCGGTGGACGATACTGTACCATGCATCCCCACACGCGGAGCATGGAGGTATCCCCTTTCGTTCCCGTCCACTTCAGGTGCTAGGACAAGTTGCCAGTGATGGCGGTGGTTGATAGCAGGTTGTGCACCCGCACGGCGTGGTGCATCGCGTGGGTCCAACATATTGGCGGAAGCTTCGATTACTTCATCAGCGCCCGCACCTTCGTCATGAGCGTGCGATTCGTGCGCTCAGTTACGCCTTGCTGCTAGTGCGCGTATGGAAGGGAAATGAGGTGCTCGATTCCCTTCTGCGCCAGGTAATCTTGCACCTCCTTGCTTCTGAATTCTGCTGCGCCGTCCGATCGCCATTTTTTCAGCTTCTCCCCAGATTGCCGCTGCGCGTGCGCCAGCCAGAGGCGGAACACCTCGTATGCTCTGCTGCGCGCCTCTACGTTTACGACCCAAACGTAGCGCGTCCCGGTGTCAACGAAGTTAAGCATGTACAGCTCATCGTTGATTCCGCAATGCCCCACGTTCAGGAAGTCACTGTACACTTTGTGCAGCTTGGTGTAGCGGTTGGTTCCTGGTTCGAGCAATGGGAACGGCTGGTGACTCAGCGCAGCCTTGGGGAAGACGGTGCAGTTGCGCGGGTGTGACGTGTTTCTTACGTTGGTGGCGTCAGGGCGCAAGAGGGCGACGGGCGCAAACACGCCTGCGTCGATGCACTTCTTCAGTGTTGCGCGCGAGGGGTGACCGAGGCGCTGGTGCCAAAGGTCGTCGCTTGCGCGGAATCCGGAGGTGCGCATGTAGCGCGCGCGCACTGTCTCGGGATCTTCTTCTGGCACTAGGGCAGGTTCTGCTGCTGCTTCTTCAGCTTCGTCTTCATCGCTCTGTCGTCTTCAGCATGAGCGCCAAAAATTCTATGTCAAGATTGATGGAGAGAAGAATGTTGGTGCCGGGAATGGTGCCAGGGACGAAGGTAGGCTCGCGCGGCTCAGGAGCAGGTCTGTAGGTTGTGCGGCGTGGGGTCGACGGTTCGATGCCCCAGGCGATGGTGTCCTAGGGGTCGCGGTGCGGCTGGACATCAGGGGGTGGCAGCGGAGGTACGGGAAGACGAGGGGGACGACCGAGGGGAACAACGCGTGGCTCGGCTTCTTTCTCTTCTTCCCCCCTTTGTTCTCCTCGCCAGGCGCTCCACCCTTCACCGGAAGTGCCCCATCCATTGGTGTCGCCGCCAGTTGCGGTGCCCCAGCCGCCAGAGTCGCTCGTTCCCCATCTGCCAGCGCTTCCCCACCCCCCTTCATTGGAGGCACTTTCTTCCTCCTCGGCTCCCCAGGCACCGCAGGCAAATGCCCCGCGTGCTTCAGCGAGGCTCTTCTGGCGGAATTCTTCGGCTTCGCGGCGCGCCAACTCTTGTTCCACGGTGAGGGTCGTCGTGGGGTCGCGCTAGTAGGGGGTACAGCGTTATGAACGCTTCTTTTGTGTAAGGACGCGACACACCTCGCGCGTCGAAGGTTCCGCGACGTTGGCCGCGTAGAATGTTCTCGAGCCGCTGGGAGGGGGGACCTGCGAGTGGGCTCTGGTTGGTGCCGAAGATGTGGTAAGAAGCCACTTCCAGCTCCAACGCCAACATGCCTTCTTCAGGCGGCGCGGCTTGTTCAGCTTCGGCGATGGCGGCGAGGCAGCAGCCGGCGATGGCGCTTGTTGAGGCAGTGGGCGTGTGACAATCCCGGCAGATGCCGTTGGGGTCAGGGTCGTGCAGCGCCAGCTAGCGCGGGTGAGGGTGATGTGGCACCCACGGTCGTCCGTCAGGGTGCTTCCAGTCCGAGCGATGAATGTGCTCGAAGCGCAGTGGAACGAGATCAAGCAGCTCGTTCGAATCGCCGCTGTAGTCGGGAATGTCGAAGTCAGGGATGTACACCCCATTCTCGGAGTGCGCTCGTCCGATCTGCCTTCGTGGTTTTGTCGGCGATGAGTAGTGAAGCAGGATGTTGCGTGTGCGAGGATCCGTGCTGAGTTCGACGCCGCAATCCATGAGTTGAGCGGCGGATAGCAGGTTGAAGCGCAAGTTCTGGACTATGAGCACATCGTTTAGGGTGATGTGCGTGCGCCTTCCGCGTGCTTTGAGCACGACGATGCCTTGCGCGCTTGCGCGCAGGCGAGTGTTGTTCGCCACGGTGACATAGGTGACCGCGGAGGTTGGGCCGGCATTGGAGACGAAACGCTCGGAGCCCACCATGTGCTGGCCGCAACAGCTGTCCAGGTACCAGGTGTTGTAGTGCTTGTTGTCATCACGTGCGAGCAGCGCCAATCGCGGCGTGACGATGTGCGGAGTGTCAAACTTCAGAAATTGTTCGCACGAGATCCAATTGATCGGTGCCGCCCGCGAATCTGGTACGTGCGGGAGGCTTTCAAGCAGCGGGACTGGCAGGTTCCAGTCTTGTTTGTCGTCGTCGTGGAAATCACGGCGTGTGCTCAACGGATTGTTATTCGTGAACGCCCCGATTGGATGACGTGCTGGCTCCGGAGACGGTGTGCGCTCGCGGGGACGGCTAGATTCGCCTGTCATGGTCATGTTCCCCATGACGTTGCGGACTGGGCCAGGCGGTGACGGTTGCTGCTGCTCATGCTGAACCGCTGGGTTCAGGTTGCGCGATGGGGGTTGGTGCCCCTGGGCTGGAAGCATGTCGTTTCGTGCGTCTTGTCGGCCGGACCAGGTGCTCGGATTGGTCTGGCGAGGGCGAGATCGGAATTTGCATCGATCTGCCAGGTGCCCAAAATTTCTGCAGATCTTGTAGTGAAGGCGCCGTGGCCGTCGCTCTTCTGTGTTGTCCGCGTAGAAGGCGAGGCGTTCCCTTTCTTGTCGCGGAGCTGGTCGCTGCTGATTCATGTCTCTCTGTTCGACGAGTAGGGCGGCGCATTGGGCGGCCTCTCAGATGACCCCCTGCTGTCGGAGAAGCGCCTTGCAGGGCCGCCACTCTGGGCCGAGCCCTTGAAGCACGATGTTCACAAAAATTTCCTCCGAGATCGTGCTCCCCAGTTTCGCGATGTAATTGCGTAAGCTCCGACAGCAATTAATATAGCTATTGGCCTTCTCCCGTGGGGCCATTTTTATCTCCAGTAGCTACAGGAGCAGGCGGCTTTAAGAAACCGAGTCTTTCGGTTGATACACGCCGTTCAGGTGGCGCCAGGCGTCAAGGGCTGGAGCAGATGATGTCTTGTACGATCGAATGCTCAGCTGCTCCGCCGGCGACATGTTTCTCAGCAAGACGCCGTACGCCATCAACGATTCGTTGTAGTACTGCGCCCTGGCGTTGGTAGTGTCTTCAGCAGGTCCCGCGTAGCTCCCGTTGAAAAAGTGGAATATCTGCGTGTTTTGCAATAGCAGCTCCAGCTCGAAGCTCCATGTATAGAAGTCTCTGCCGTCTAAGCAAGCACTTGTCTTTATTTTTGATATGCTGAGAAACCTTGATTGCGCAGAGAGAATTGCTTCTTCGCTGGGACGGGGAGTCCTGGGAATTGAGCCATTAGTGTCAAGGGAGAAGATGTGCGGGCGGTATTATAGCAGTTCGAGACCGGTTGAGAGGGTCGGGAAGCTGTTTTCGCGTCGCCATCCTGCAATGTTTGGAGTCTTTGCTCCAAGTTCGTGAGTCGCTGAAGCAGTTGTTCGAGGACCGCGGTGCCAATGGTTTTCGTCGCCTCGTTTCTCGCAACCGGGTTGGGTTGCGCTGCAGCCGTCAGATTCGTCTGACCTCTAGATCCTCCGGCCATTCTTACGCGTGAGCGTGTGCCGGACGCCACTTTAGTTTGCCGATGATTTCGTTGTGGCGTTGCGAAGGTTTCCCGAGTAGCTCTTATATCATGTTGCGATTAGAAGTTGATCGTAACCTAGGATCGTCTTGGGAAGGTTCGCACAGAGTCGTGCAATTGGTGGTGGACCCTGGACCTCAATTCAGAGTGAATGTAAAATGATTGAGATGATAAAAACGTGCAAACATTGGCATATAAGTAACCTAGCGAATACGAAACGACCAGGCGAATACGAAACGACCTAGCTAGCCATGTACTCTAAGGGGTGCATTCCCTTATTCGAATTCAAACCCAACAGTGCGACTCGAACAATTACGAAACTGTTCCCACCATTCCCTTCGCCTATGCAGCTGCCGATGCCGTTTCATGCCGACGGTCCAGATACATCCAACTATGTGCGTCGCTTCGAGTCACTTCTGACTCTTCGTTCTTTCATGCTTCGATACTGCGTGGCTCATTTTCTGCTGTCAGGAGTGCACAGGTCTTTTCTTGATTCACCAATTCACCATTCATAACAAGTGTAAACGTATTTTTTCTGTAGATCCCATGTGTTGTTATTGCATAGATCTAAAACAGTTTTCCCAACCACAAAAAGCAATGCAAACCTAAAACGGAAATAGGTAAAATTTCTCGTGTTCTTATTTTGAAACACTTAAAATTTGATGCAAATAATGTGGATAATAATATTCACCTGCACTTAAGCACTAATATGACCTACTCTTCTAGCTTGCAATTTGACATTTATGCCACCCACATGAGACAGGAGTTCGGCTACTAAAATTCTAAACGAAGACTTCCAAGACAGCGGTTCTTGGCGGAGTTGACACGGGGAACTGGTTGGTCAAGTTGGTGATGAGGTTTGTGCATGGTTTGGTTTGGACAAGTGACCAGCTGAAACTATCCGTGACTCAACAACAGTGACAATAGAGGTCTGTCGTGCTGTGGAATAGCGAGTGTGACTGCAGGCATAGCATCTGACAAATTGTTTTTTTCATCGTGATTGTGCTATTGGTTGCCTGAAGCTGCCCGTGGTGGAATTTGGGTTGATGAGGGTTGGATGAAAGAGACGTGCATTTTTTGTTTGGTGAGCACACATGCAATTTCATCTGCGGTGTGGAACGTTTTACTGCTTCCCAGCCTTCTCGTCGTGTCTGCGAAAAACGCGATTTTTCTCCAGGTTGTGTTACCCTTCGTCCAGGTGGTTTGCACATTCGAACGGTTGATGCTGGGGCTGTTCACTGAGTTGCTGCCCATCCACCTGAATGCAAACGACCCCCATGACACGAACAAACCACCTGAAGCACACAACCAATACGACGACCCCCCGAAAACGACAAGCCAAGACCAAATCAACCCCTCCATGTCCCCACACCACGGCTGTTACTCCCGATAACTCCAACCCTAGTCCCTATCCCAACTTCGTCCCCCTGCTCCCTTTCTCAGCTTTCTTTCCCAACCCCTTGTGAATCATCCGTAGTTTGTCTGGATAGTTGTCCTTAGACAGTGGCCTCGATTCCCCTTGGACGCACTGAGCATTGGAATTCGAGGTAGAGATTAGAGATGGGTAGGTCAGTCGTATTCTGCGTGTTTTTGGCACTCCTAGTTCCATATGTCCTCGCTGGCCCCACCAATACAGTTGGCGGTACTAATACCGTTGGCGGCACGAACACCGTTGGCGGCACGAACACCGTTGGCGGCACAAACACCGTTGGTGGCACAAAAACCGTCGGCGGCACAAACACCGTTGGTGGCACAAACACCGTCGGCGGCACAAACACCGTTGGTGGCACGAACACCGTTGGCGGCACGAACACCGTTGGCGGCACGAACACCGTTGGCGGCACGAACACCGTTGGCGGCACAAACACCGTTGGCGGCACGAACACCGTTGGCGGCACGAACACCGTTGGCGGCACGAACACCGTTGGCGGCACGAACACCGTTGGCGGCACGAACACCGTTGGCGGCACGAACACCGTTGGCGGCACGAACACCGTTGGCGGCACTAACACCGGTGGCAGTACCACCAGCGGCGGCAACACAAACAGCGGCGGTAGCAGCAGCTCCGGCGGTAGCACGACTTCGTCCGGCGGCACGGGACTGAAGGTCAACTCCACCCTTATCTACCCCGGACAGGAGGGTTCGCAATATGGCAACTGCCCGCCGTTCAAGTGTACTCCCGGGTCCCACTATAACGGAACCTTCACGGACTCTGATAGCGAGGATATTTCGTACGAGTGGCTGTTCTCCAAGCCGCTGATGAAGAACGATCCCGAGTCGCCGGAATGGGATGTCGCCCTCGAGACGCCGTTCTTCGATTGCTGGAAGATTTGCAAGATGGCAAAAGTCGATATCCCGCAGATCAAGTACTGGCAGTACGAGGAGACCTGCGACGTGGGAGGTAAGGGGCATTGCGGAGCTTAGTACATGCGCTACCGTTTTTTGGTTTCTTGTAGGTTGAGGTTTTTTTGTGTGTTTTTTTTTTGTGGTTTTTTTTTTTTTTTTTCTTCGGTGTGTAGTTATTACTCTTCCTGTGCCAGTACTGATCGACTTGAGCTTCCCTGGCTGTTCGTTGTTTTCTCGCTCCGTTCTTCAGGCGTGTGCTCGTGCTTCGACGAGGGTGTCTGCACGCAGAACCATTTCAACCCTGACAACACGATGAACTTTTTCTTTGATTCCACAAACGATTACCAGCCTCCTTCCACCTTCTACGTCGGAAAGGTCTGCGACGGTAACGTTACCGGCGATCCCCATTTCGTTGGTGCCGACAAGTCGCGGTTCGACTTCAGCGGCCAGCCCGGCGAGAACTTCGCTCTGATCTCCGACGCGCATATCGCTGTGAACGCGTATTTCGGCGGGCGCGTCGAGAAGGAGTGGATGGGCCAGAAGAACAAGGTGATGACGTGGATGCGTAACATCGCGGTTCTCTGGGGTCACCACTCCGTCGTCTTCGAGGCTCGGCCTGGACCTGATGCTGAGTACGGTGCGGGTTACCTCAAGGCGATCTACGTCGATGGCGAGAAAACGAGCCTGTCGTTCCCTGGCGAGAAAATGTACCTGTTCGATGGTTCGGTTGAGCTCAAGTGGGTGGACGCGAGGAAGAAGGTTGGCGACGATCTGGTCGACATTTACGAGATTTCGGTTGCCGAAATCATCACCCTGCGACTGATTTTGAGGCCTGAGATCAAGCTGATGAGGACCAAAGACGACGGGCTTGTGCACTTCACAGTCGAGGTCGTCAGCGCGCAGCTCTCCGCCAACGTGCACGGAGTTCTTGGGCAAACCTACCGCCCGGATTTCGCCGGCCGACTGTAAGTTTATTCACCAATTTATTTATGATTTACTGTACGTATTCCCTCATTCCGATGGTTTCGAAATCGTGCTGTCTAATGTTTTCTCTTATTCCATTTCCTTTTGCAGTGAGAAGCAGACTCTTGTCTGGAGCAAACTCCTTAAGGCGTACGTGGTTCCGGGTGACAATGCCGAGGGCTTCATTGATGGCACATGGGAGGATTACAAGACGTCAGAGCTCATGCGGTCCGACTGCAACTACTGCCGTTTCGTACGCGGTACAGCGATGGACGACGAAACCGCTAGCGCCGTCGCCATGGCGACGTCCGTCAGCTCGTCATACAGTGCTCTCGGCAGGAAGGGCATGATTGACGCCCTGTAAACAGGCGAAGGCGATTTCCTTGTATTTTATTGTTCCATTGTAACACTTAAAAACGGCCAGGCTCAAACGAACGGCCTCGCGTCGGGTTGCTCGGTGGCTGTGGAGCATTTTGTGTTTCTCTAGCAAAATATATTCCATTCTATTTGTGTTTGAATCATCAATAACATTACTAGTGAGCATACTCTAACCCAATCTATATCAATCTATTTGAAAACGATGATATGAAAAGTGAAAGGTGCATCAGTGTCTAAATGGAACGAAGCGCTTTGCAAATATGCTTTTATTACCACCATTCTTAATCTAGGTGCAGCTAGATGCAGTACTGGCCATTCTTAAGCTAGGTCCTTAACTATCAGCTCAAGCACAATGGTGTGGAGTCCACACTCAGCCAACACTGCGTCGGCAGCACAGCTTTCTCATTGGTACAGCTATTGCAAGTATACAAGACATCTGTACCTCATTTTTATTTCCCCGCTGGAGCCGCCCGCTCGCAAAACCCTCTTTCATTCACCTCCTTCAGCATCCAGCTGACAATGCCTTAGTCCTCAAAACAGCTTCCTGGATCATTATCACCCCAATAAAACCGTCTAGAATGTACCTTAACCCAGCAGCTCCATTGTCAGCACCCGTTGAAGTTTTCCTAGACAGTGCTTTCTCTACCCGCTCGGGCTTCCTCTAGCTAGCAGTAACGACCCTCATCTCCTGCAGCCGCAGGAGATCTCTAACCATAACCGACCGGTGTGCCTCTGCTCTTCAACAGAGAAAGTGTTAGAAAGTGCTATATAGAGCTAGAAAGTGCTATAAAGTGCCTCCTTTACCCGCTGCTACAGCAGCCCTTCGGATCTCCTGCAGCTGCTGCAGAACCGTCGCCATATCCGGCCGATCCTGCCGCTGCTCCGCCACACAGTGCTTGGCCAGCGTTGCCAGCTGTCGCACCCCTACTTCAGGATACCCCCCTGCAGCATGGGGTCGGCATAGTGCCGCAAGGGCAGCACCAGGTCCTGCCTCTGCTGCTCTGCAACACAGCTCTCCTCTCGCCGCCATCAGTAGCTATCAACCCACCTAGAGAGTCCCTCCTCATCGACCTGTTCGGGCACTCACTTTCGAAGAAACGTCACTGATCTCTTTCAGCTGCGCCAGAACCGTCGCCATGTCTGGCCGGTCGTGCCGTTGCTCCGCCACGCAGTGCTTCGCCAGCTGCCCTGTCCCCACCTCGGGATACTCTCGGTACAGTGCTCCAATGGTAGGGCTAGGTCCTGTTCCTGATCTCCCTCAACTGTGTCAGTACCATCGCCATGTCCGGCCAGTCCTGCCATTGCTCCGCCACGCAGTGCTTGGCCAGCGTTGCCAGCTGCCGCGCCCCCACCTCGGGATAATGCCCATAATGCCGTGAGGGGAGAGCTAGGTCCTGCCCCTAATCTCCTTCAGCTGCAGCAGCACTGTGCTCATGTCTGGCCGGTCGTGCCGTTGCTCTGCCACGCAGTGCTTGGCCAGCGTTGCTAGCTGCCTGGCTGCCACCTCGGGATACTCCCCATGTAACTTGGGGTCCGCATAGTGCCGTGAGGGGAGAGCTAGGTCCTGGAACTGCTGCCGGCATGCGGTTACCAGCTGGTTACCCTTTTCTAAGACTCGCTGCCCGGTGAGAAGTTCGAGAAGAATTACCCCAAAGGAGTAGACGTCACTCTTGGCTCCCAGGTGGCCTGGTGGAGGGGAGGGCGGGGGGCAGGGTATGGTTTAGTGTGGTAACCAGTGTTACCAGCTAATTACCCTTCTCGAGCACCCGCTGGCCGGTTAAGAGTTCTAAGAGGATGACCCCGAAGGAGTAGACGTCGCTCTTGGCTCCCAGGTGGCCTGGTGGAGGGGAGGGTTGAGGGAGAAGAGTACGGTTTAGAGTGGTTACCAATGTTGTTACCACTGCCTTGTGAGAAGTTCCAGGACCCCAGTTGGCTCCAGTTGACCCTTGTGAGGTTTTCTTGTAAGAAGTTCCAGGAGGATCACCCCGAAGGAGTAGACGTCACTCTTGGCTCCAGTTGACCCCAGTTGACTGCAGTTGACCCTTGTTAACTGCAGTTGACCCTTGTTGACTGCACAAGAACCTACCAGTCTCAAGGTGGCTGGGGTCGATGTACCCCTCGGTGCCCATGATCCTGGTTGACCCGATTGACCACAGTTGACCGCCGTTGATCACATGCAGACAAAAAAACCTACCAGTCTCCAAATAGGTAGGATCGATGTATCCCTCGGTGCCCATGATCCGAGTTGACACGATTGACCGCAGTTGACCGCCCGGACCCACCCGCACCATGCCGAAATCCGTGAGCTTTGCTGAGTAGTCCTGAGGAAGTGGCGGGGTGTAGAAGGGCATTGAGGGGGTGGAGGGGCGTTTTGAGAGGTAGAGAGGCATGCGGGGGATAGAGTTGCAAATATCCGCAATATTCGGCAGCATTTACCGGCTTGAGAAGCACATTGGCGGCATGATGTCCCGATGGATGAAGTTGCAGCGATGCATGAATACGAGTGCCTCTGCCACCTCCACCTCCACTGCCACCTTGAGTCGCTTGGGCCAGCTGAAGTGGAGTTCGCCCTTGGCACCTAGAAGAGGGGAGGAGTGGGGAGGAGTGGGGAGGAGTGGGGAGGAGTGGAAGAAGGGAAGGAGAAGGGAAGGAGAAGGGAAGGAGAAGGGAAGGAGAAGGGAAGGAGAAGGGAAGGAGAGGAGAGGATTGGAGACGGAGAACAGAAGGTGAAGTTGCAGACGACCCCCTTCCATTACCCCCTCCCTCCCATCACTCACTGTCAATCAGGGCGTAGTCCAGGCCTTCCCCTTCCATTACCCCCTCCCTCCCATCACTCAGGGCGTAGTCCTGGCTTTCCCCTTCCATAACCTCATACACCAGGAACGCCCCGCCGTCCACACAGTACCCCCACAGCTGTACCAGGTGCGTGTGGTTGGGGCGACCCAGGGAAGTAAGGAAGTAAGGAAGGAAGGAAGGAAGGAAGGAAGGAAGGAAGGAAGGAAGGAAGGAAGGAAGGAAGGAAGGAAGGAAGGAAGGAAGGAAGGAAGGAAGGAAGGAAGGAAGGAAGGAAGGAAGGAAGGAAGGAAGGAAGGAAGGAAGGAAGGAAGGAAGGAAGGAGGCAAGCAAGCAAGCATGCACACCCATCACTCACTGTCGATTAAGGCGTAGTCCAAACTCCCCCCCTCCATGAGCTCATACACCAGGAACGCCCCGCCGTCCACACAGTACCCCCAGAGCTGCACCAGGTGCGCGTTGGCCAGCCGCCCCAGCACCAGCACCTCCCTCAGAAACTCCACTTTCAAGGGGTTTGACGGGATTCAAAGGGGTTGAGAGGTGCTTACTGTCAATGAGCGCGTAGTCCAAACTCCCCCCCTCCATGAGCTCATACACCAAGAACGCCCCTCCGTCCACACAGTACCCGAAGAGCTGCACCAGGTGCGCGTGGGCCAGCCGCCCCAGCACCAGCACCTCTTTTAAAAACTCCTCTTCGCCCTGCTTCGACTCCTCCCTCAGTTGCTTCACTGCCACCAGCACCATTGCTCCCTGCCCCATATCCGCTGCTTCTCCTCCACCTCTCTCCCCACTCCCTCCTCTTGCCCCATTCACCCCTCTCTCAAGGAGTTCACACCTGATGCTTCCCCTGTACACCTTCCCAAACCCGCCTTCCCCGATAAGCTGAGCTGGCGCGAACCCGTTGGTCGCTGCTGCCACGTCATCGTAAGAAAACCGGAGCAGGGAGTCTGGCACAATCGCCGATAAGGCCTCGTCGGGCAGGTCGAGAAATTTTCCCGGGGAGGAATTTGACCGCGGGACACCCGCCGGACGTTTGTTTGCAACCTGCCCGTTCCTCTGCCCGTTCCCGTCCCCCTGCTGTTGTTCTCTAAAACCCTGCTCGTATTTACAACCCTCTTGCTGCTGCTGGTGGTGTTGCTGGTCATGGTCGTGGTGGTGGTGGTGCTGCTGCTGCTGATGCTTGCAGTATGGATTGCCAGGTGAATCTAAAGACCTAACAGGAGAACCTAGAGACCTAGCAGGCGATGCTCTCTCAGCATAAGCATTTAAAGACCTATTTGACGACGATCTACTATGTGAAGCCCTATGTGAAGATCCTAGCTGTATTCTGGCAGGCGATCTCCTTCTAGACCCAACCCCCCCTCCTCCGCCTCCCCCCAACTCTCCCGCCACATCCCCCCCACTCCCTCCGCGCATGCTCCCCCCTCCCCCATTACCCCCTCCCCCTCTCCCCCCCCGTCCCTCCCCCACGCCCTCCTCCTCCCCGCCAGCTGATAGGCTGCGCGGGTGCGCTCCCGCTGGAGCCCTGGGGGGCTTGCTCCTGGGTGGATTGGCGGAAGGGGGAGGGTCTTGCGCGGACGGGGGAAGATGTTGCGCCGAAGGAGTGTTCTCGGCGGAAGGGGGGAGTTTTTGGGCGGGTCGAGGGTACTGGGGCGGAAGGGGGTGCTGGGAGTTGTGTTCCGCGGATGGATGGGGGGACGGCTTAGGGGGAAGTAGAGAGGGGGGAAGAGGCGGAGCAGGAGGAGCATTGGTGGAAGCGGAGAAGAGGGAGGCGGTGAGAGGGGGAAGAGTGGTTTCTGCTTCGGGGTTGCCTGCAGGAATGGACCGTGGGGGTGGGATGGGGGAGGTTGGATTGGAGGGGCAATGGGAAAGGGTATGGAAGAAAGGAAAACAGGGGAAGATAAGTCGGAAGGGAGAATCTCAAAAAGGGACGTACTGCAAACCCTAGCCTGTATTGGTTACGCGCTCAGGACTGCAAGATTACATTCATGATTGTTTCCGTTGGACAAACGTACGTGAAATGAAATGTACGCATGACGTACGTAAAATCACGCCATGCGATCACGACAGCTCCTACCCTGACGTACGCTTTTTGCCACTGTTGGATGAGGATTTGGTGGATAGACATGCTCCCATGATTCGCCAATAAGAAGGTGACACGTGGAATTAAGGTGTGATCCTCAATGCGAGGGCTCTAAGAACCCATCCATCGCCAGGATTTGCGCCGTCATTGGCGGTTGTTGAGAGTTAAGCCGTTCCGCTTAGAGTTGATGATGGCTTATAGGCGTTGGTAGTAACGGTAAATATTACAAATGCTGGCAGGATTGATTGAGACCTCGGGATTGTTCTCAAAGAGTAACGAGAAATGCAGCTCGTCTCTGCCGGAGAGAGGCTTTCGGTCGGATAAGCTACGAAGGCTGGCGGGTGTAACGCAACCCTTGGAATTGTCGATAACAGCTTTGATGTCTCGCGGCCTGTATTATACGAAAGCGGAGTGTACTCATCTGCAGCTCAGCTTGACGAATGGTCAGTTCGAAATTACCGAAATCAAAGGACTACGATCCTGAAAAAGTGGAAAATTCTGACTGGAAGCGCGTCTGGAAGTATTAGTTTAGCTGCTAGAAAGTAGTCAGGCAACGCAGCAAGCAACATAACAGGATAAACGCGAATCGGTATTCTCAAGGGTCGTTCAAGTCATTCTTTGAATGTCAGAGAAGAAAGCAGAAGTTATGGGGAAAGATAATCTCCGCTGGCAAGTAACACCGAACAAAGGGAAGGGAGACTGTTTATATCGATTCTTGACCATGATAGTGGAGATGGAGAGAACTCATTGTGAGGTGTACTCGTACGCTTATGGAAAAAAATGCCTTGACGAAACGCAAAGCAGCTATTGCCGCCCGTCCCTTTCCATCACACGAGAGTCAGATGCTGACCATGCCTCTCGTTTCATGTCCTATAATGCCAGAATCTACCGCCTCTAACTGTGTCCAATCTCGTTGTTTTGAGAAATACTGACACAAGCTGCGTAGCCATAGCCGCACTGTTTCTCAGGTAGGCGTGGCTTGTACTGAAACGCAGACGAACAAAACGACATCAGAGGAAGCTAGCAAAACCACCTGACACGGTGGTACGAGGGACTGTTTTTTTGTCTCATCCCACCGTCCAGTGATCGGCCTTGGTGCTTTGCTGCTGAACAGTAACGGAAGTGGTATCGAGTCGTGCTTTGGATTTCCGGGTATTTCTTGGTGTTGGCACTTAAACCATACGGACCTGCATGGACTTTAGAAACATGAAAATATGGGGGTCTGCACTAAACAGATTACCTGTCAGACAAACATTGGAAAGTGGCCAGTAAACGTGAAGGGCAGCTGCCCAATAAGCCCAAACATCCTACTCTTCGGCCCTGGTCCCCTGCTGCCTTCCCACACAATCGTTTTTTTTTTTCGATCTGTATTTCCAGCTGCCTGTCGCCAATTCTGAAATCAACCTGCGGTGCCCCTGAGGAGCCGAACCGAGCAGTGGCAGCCACCCCCCCAGCTGCTCTCTCCGCCCCACATCACTGGGTGGTGGGGATGTGCCTCGGCCAGTGCAGTACAGGACTGTAGCACATTGCCCTAGACCCTGTCGACCCCTTCGTCTGGTGGTCTGGTAATCTGAAAGTCTGCGCATCCCTGTCTGCCCTTTCTCTCCACTCCCGCACTCTGTTCTCCCTCTAATTCCTGCGTCCTAGCTCTACCCTGAGCTGTGTGATACGTTACAGTACTAGGTTTGAGAGGTAAGCGTCAAATAGTACTGACGTCGTCGCTCGAAGCGCGTTGCGTTTAGTGTTAATACTCTATAGCCATGGAACCGCGTCGCGCTCTCCCATTGATAATAGCACTTGTCATCCCGTGCCTCGTCGCCGCAACTGCCGTCGATATCTCCAAAAAGCCGTACCCTGGCCAGGAAGGCTCGGCCTTCGGGGCTTGCCCTAGTTTTGGCTGCAAGCCCGGGTCGTACGAGAAGGGAATGTTCACTGATAGCGACTCGGAGGACATCGAGTACATGTTCAAATATTCCATGCCGTTTGTCTTCAACGACACCGATTCCCCGTCATGGGATCCGTTATTGACAGACCCGTTCTACGACTGCTGGAAGGTGTGCAGCGATTATAATAAGGAGAACCCCAGCGACACGGTGACTTACTGGCAATATGAAGAGACGTGCGACGTTGGAGGTGCGTGGCGCGGTTGCAAAGCCCGTTGGATTCAAGCTCACTAAGTTATATACCCTTGCATTTACCGTTGTATCTGCGAGGATAGGAGACGTGCGGCATTGGAGGTGCGTTGCGCGGTTGCAGTGCTACTCGATTCTACGCTCTTAAATTACGAGGATAGGACCAGCGGATGTAACGGAATAGATGTTTCAGGTACAGCAGAAAGTACGGGATCCCATTATAGTTTCTCTCATTCATCGCATCCTAAACAAGACATCTAATGTACTTGTCCTCCTCCCACACCTCCTATTTTTTTTCCCCGCTTTTTTCTGTTCGCAGGTGTGTGCGCTTGCTTCGATGAAGGTGTGTGCACACTCGAACACTTCAACCCCGATAACACGATAGATAGCTTTACCGACACTACCGGTGATTACCAGCCGGAATCACGATTCTACGTGGGCAAGATTTGCGATAGCAATGTCACCGGCGACCCTCATTTCGTCGGCGCGGACAAGTCTCGCTTCGATTTCAGTGGCATCCCTAACGAAAACTTCGCGCTGATTACGGATTCGCACGTCCAAGTGAACGCCTTTTTCGGAGGGCGCTGGGCTCGCTGGATGGACAGCGAGCGAAAGGCGCTGACGTGGATGCGAAAGATTGCGATTCTTTGGGGCCACCACTCCATAATTTTCGAGGCTCGCGAAGGCCCGGACCCGAAATATCGCAAGGGTTACCTAGCTTCGTTGACCGTTGACGGAGTGCCGAAGAAGCTGCGATTTCCTGGCGAAAAGATGTACCTGTTCGATGGGCAAGGCGAAGTGAAGTGGGTTGCTGGTGCGAAACCTTCCGGTGGCGATCTGGTTGACGAATACGAAGTTACCGTTGCGGACGTCCTCTCGTTACGGCTGACCCTTCGCCCTGAGATCGAAATGATGAGAACGATTGAAGACGGACTGGTTCACTTCACAGTGGAAGTTCTGAGCGCCAGGCTGTCGGCTAACGTCCACGGCGTGCTTGGTCAAACTTACCGGCCCGACTTCGCTGGCCGATTGTAAGTTTCTGCCTCATTCCCAACAACCCTTTCTTCCAAACTCGTCTCTACATAATCTCGTCAACTAGTCAGTTGTGCTCTCTTTCTGCATTCCTTGTCGCCCCAGTTCGCATTCAATATTCTCTTATTTCATTAATCTCTCTTAGCCCGTTTTTCAGTAAGGTTTTCCTTCCTGAACTTAGTCTCCTTATCTTCTATTTCTCTCTATTTCTGTCCTCCCTTATTTCCACAGGGAGAAGCAAGCCTTGGTGTACAGCAAGCTTTTTAACGCGTACGTAGTGCCTGGGGATAACGCTGATGGTTTCATTGACGGCACTGTAGACGACTACCAAGTCTCGTCGCTGCTGCACACCGACTGCAGTCTCTGCCGGTTCATCCGCGCGCGTTCATTGGACGACGAGACAGCACGGGCAGTTGAACTCAGCACCACTGTAGCCTCTTCCTTCACTGCTTTAGGCAGACGAGCTGCTGCTTAGTTTGTTTCATTATTTTTCTTGCTGCTCTGCAGAGAGTCAAAGCTCAAGTCAAAGCTCATTCTGTGTTGATACTAGGTCTACGGGTTTTGTCATCATGTGAGACCCTCTAGAGCATCAGTATGTCCTGTTCTCTGTGTAACACAACCCGGTTAGAAGTGATAAATTGGCTGAATTTGGTGTCCAATGTTTTGCTTATGGTAGCCTGCCTGCTTGTCTACCGTATGTCCAATCTAGTAGGGAAAAAATCAAGTGATTACTTTATCCACAAACAAATTAGGAGTCTTCAGTCCAGAAAAAAACATAACCATTTATGCACACAAGAGACTTCATAACTCAGACATAACCAAACACTGACGTCGTTTTTTATTGCTGGGCCTTACTAGCTAGCAACGTAGCTTGTTTAGCACTCACCACATCCCAATCTACCCGTCCCACCCACCCTCCTGAAAATCTGAATCATCTCTTATCTAACGCATTTGGCAGGTAGCAGGTAGCTACACTAGGCATCTCTCTCCATATCTCCCTCCAACAGCGCTCCTACGACCATCGCTTGGCGTTCTTGGCCACTTTCCCCTGCGACTGCTTGTTCTGAAACGCCTGTGCCTTCTGTTTCTTCTGTAGCTCCTTCTCCGCCTGTCAGTGGTGGTGGGGGGGGAGGGAAGGGGGGAAGGGAAGGGTGGGCGGAGGAGGGGAGGAGGGGGCATGAGCAGGGGTGAGGGAGGGACACGCCCTGCGAAAGCTTGTTCTGAAACGCCTGTGCCTTCTGTTTCTTCTGTAGCTCCTTCTCCGCCTGTCAGTGGTGAGGGGCACGAGGAGGGGGGGGGGGGGGGGGGGGAAAGGGAGGGTTGAGCTGGGGGGGAAGAGCAGGAAGCTTTGAGCAGGGGAGAGGGAGGGCAACACCCCTGCAATTGCTTGTTCTAAAATGCCTGTGCCACTCAGTGATGGACATCGAGAGGAAAAGCTTTGTTATTACTCAGGGCAATGAGGGTTTGACATTGTACGTGAGGGCTGGACGGGTGTGTATCTTGTGGATGTGGGGGGGGGGACTAGGACTCTGACAAATGCAGGCTTTGACAGGTGCGTTGGACAAGTAGGTTCGACAGGTGAGTCCTCTGCTTCTTCTGCACCTCCTCCACCCCATCTTGCTCACCTTGCTCATCTTGCTCTTGGCCTTCACAACAGGAGCAGCAGCCTCCACCTCGCTCTCCCTCTCCAGCTCCTTGCGCCGTGCCTCCAGGTTCTTCTCCAGGTAGTACTGACGGGGGGAGGGGGGAGGGGAGGGGAAGGGGGAAATGACTCAACAAGAATGCCCCCAACTCCTTGCGCTGTGCCTCCAGGTTCTTCTTCAGGTAGAACTGGCGGGGGGGTAGGGGGAAGGGGAATGGGAGGAGGGGTAGTTGCCTCAGACTACAATCTTTCCAGCTCCTTGCGCCGTGCCTCCAGGTTCTTCTTCAGGTAGTACTGGCGGGGGGTTAAGGAAAGGAGCAGCAACAGTCAGCACATAAAAAAAATGCCTCAGACTCGATTCTCTCCAGCTCCTTGCGCCGCCCCTCCAGGTTCTTTTCCAGGTAGTACTGGCCGGGGGGTGGGGAGGGTGGATTCTCCTCCACTGCCTCCACCACAGGTTCACAACCTGACAAACGAGATGACTAACATTGAAACACTTGAAACACTTGACTTACACATAAATACTTACATTTAAAGCAGATGCACTTAAGTTACAGCCACTACTACACTTGTTAGAGTCAGTCCCCACTCACGTTATAGCCACCACTCACGTTTTAGTCACCACTCACGTTTTAGTCACCACTCACGTTATAGTCACCACTGCAGTCCTGCAGCTTCCTATTCTTCACCTCCACCACTCGGTTCACAATCTGAGACAAGGTGAGGTGACACACTGAAGCCCACCCACTCACGTTATAGTCACCATCCATACAATCCCCCCACCCACTCACGTTGTAATCACCGCTGTAGTCCTGCAGCTTCTTATCCTTCACCTCCACCACTCGGTTCACAATCTGCCGCAGGAAGTAGCGGTCGTGAGAAACTGCTAACACTGTCCCCGAGAACTCCCTCAGCGCTTCCTGTGGAGGGAGGAATAGGAGGTAAGGCACGAGGGGAGAGAGACCGGGCAGGAGAAACGGGTGAGAACAGATTCACAATCTGCCACAGGAAGTAGCGGTCGTGAGAAACTGCTAACACTGTCCCTGTGAACTCCCGCAGTGCTTCCTGTGAAGGGAGGGAAGGGGAAGAAAGAGGAAAGGGGGGGGAGAGGGAGTGAGAACAGATTCACAATCTGCCGCAGGAAGTAGCGATCGTGCGACAGGGCAAGCACCGTCCCTGTGAACTCCCGCAGCGGGTTACAGGAGGACAGGACGGATTATGTGAGGGGGACCACATAAGAGCACCACATATGTGAGGGGGTCCAACAACTGTCGGTGGCGAGGGGGACTGCTGTGCCGACTACCGGAAAGAGCACCTCCAGCACTAGCAGCACGTCATTTCGGGCCTGTCCGTGGCGGGAGTATCCAGGTGGTTGGTTGGCTCGTCCAGCACCAGCAGCAACTCTCTCTCACACCACCTTACAACCCCTACCACCCCACTACATCCCCCTACCAACCCCCACCACCCCTCGCACCGCTCTCCACCGCTTTCAACCCCTCACCTCGAGCATCTCCTTGGTGGGAATGTCCAGGTGGTTGGTAGGCTCGTCCAGCACGAGCAGCGTTGCCGGAGTGACCATGAACTTGCACAGAGCGAGGCGGGCCTGGTGGAGGGAAGTGGGGAGAGGGTGGGAGGGAGGGAGGAGGGGAGGAGCAGGTAAGGAGAAGGGGCAGGGGGTTATGACTTAGACTGATCGCGACTCGTCCAGCACAAGCAGCGTTGCCGGGGGGACCATGAACTTGCCAAGGGCCAGACGGGCCTTTTGAGACGTCTCAAAACTTGCACAGGGCCAGACGGGCCTCTCTCTTCTCCCTGCCCCTCTGCATACCCCCTGCAAGCTCGCTCACCTTCTCGCCGCCACTGAGAAATTGCACCTTGCGCCTCAGAGTGTCGCCCTTGAAGTTGCACCAACGGTGAGATCATATCAAGCCACCAGGCCATTTCCCACAACCACCACCCCTCACAGCCAATAGTCAGCACAGGCACTCTTGATCGTTTCCACACCCTCTTCCCCCACCCCCTTCCCTCCCCCTCCCTCCCCTCCTCTCCTTACCCTGCCCCTGTGCAAGCTCACCTTCTCCCCGCCACCGAGGAACGCCACCTTGCGACGCAGGGTATCGCACTTGGAAGTTGCACCTGCGGGAGATAAACCCAAACGACCTTTCCCCCCTTGATTTCTCCCCACACCGCCTCTACAAGCTCACCATCTCCCCGCAACTCAGGAATGCCACCTTGCGCCTCAGCGTATCGCCCTTGAAGTTGCACCTGCGGGAGATTAACCCAAACCAACCACCTTCCATCACAGCATCCTCCCCTCGGCCTCCCCTCTGCAAGCTCACCTTCTGAGGAATGCCACCTTGCGCCTCAGAGTATCGACCTTGAAGTTCCACCTGCGATGAGATCAGCCCAAGCCACCTTTCCCCCCTTGATTTCTCCCAACACCGCCTCTACAAGCTCACCTTCTCCCCGCCACTCAGGAATTGCACCTTGCGCCTCAGTGTATCGCCCTTGAAGTTGCACCTGCGGGACAAAGGGGAACGGGGGAAAGGGGAGAAGGGGGAAAGGGGAGAAGGGGGAAAGGGGAGAAGGGGGAAAGGGGAGAAGGGGAAAGGGGA